>CAJNDT010006015.1:167921-265531 GCA_905221615.1 Symbiodinium sp. CCMP2592 | reverse complement strand
GGCTGATGCCCTAAGACATTTGCCGTGCACACAGATCGCCAGTTGTTGAGATGAGTGAGAGTAGGCCATGGAGGAACGGTCACTTTGTCGGCTTCCCTCCTGGAAATTCTCACTTCTGTAACTTCAGGATCCGCATCTCCATCAGGATCACGCGCATGCGAGCCGGGATCCGATTCGGGTTTGCCCCCTCCACCTTTCTTCTTGTCATCATCGTCGTCAGGCGGATCTGGAGGATCATACCCCGTGCCGGTACCTTCATCATGCTCTTCCTCTCCGTTCTCGTCGCCAGCTTCATCACCGTTATCGTCTCCATTGTTTTCCTGAATCGTTTCGGCGAATAATCTCCACTCATCACGATCAGCTCTGAGACGTTGTTCGGCTTTCTGAGCCTTGAGTACTTCACTTCGCAGATCAGCAATCTTCTCCTCGTACTGTTCCGCGATCTCTTTCTCGATCTGACGCCTCCTTGCCTCATGGATGGAATCGTCAAAGGCGACAGGGGGACCAATGTGGTCGTTGCCCTTCGTAGATGCGGTGACACCGTCGATGCCAACAGGTCTTGAGGAGCTGGCCGATGCTGTGGACTTCGATCCCAACATCCCGCGATCCCCCCAGAGTTCGCGTAGCTGTCGATCACGCACGGCTGCCGCATCACTTTTCCCATGAAATCCGCTTGGTATGCCGAACAAAGTGGCTGCACTAGGCGTGGAACGCGCAAGCGCTGGGCTGCTAATACCTGGCACGTGGTGCTCGGGCATTGCATCCGCCACGATTGGCATTGAACTGCGGCCAGTGAAGAAGTTTCCACCGGTGAATGGAATTCCATCCATCACAAGGTTCTTGTCCTTGTCCGCTTCCGAGAATGCGAACTTCTCTTTGGCGACTGGACTAACTTGACTTGGGGACCGTATTTCAGGGGATCGTACCTCACCTCCTACGGAAAATGCAGGCACTACTTTCTTTCCTACGTGCTCCCAGCCAGACTCAGTAGTCCTCGAAGACATGGGCATGCTCGAAGGTCGCGTCGCTTCCCTTTGATTAGAGTTTCGCGCTGCCTCCAATTCGCTGCGTGTCCTCGCTTGAAGATCTTCTTGTGCTTTGAGCGTTTTCCTGAGTTCACTCAGCTCGTCGTGCAAGGTGGGCAATGATCGCCTTGCATGATCTTCATTCTGATGAAGTCGTTCCTCTGCTTCTTGCATCCTCTTCACAGCCATTCTGCGGTACTCTTCCTCTTCACCAAGACGTTCGCGAAGCCGAAATCGTTCTTGTTCAATGGCTGCGCTGTTTCCAGCTAACCCTTGAATCTCGTTCACAGCCCGCAACTCCTGGTTCTTGACCAAGTGGAATCGTTCCTGCATTGCTTGTAAGGCTTGTTCCGAACTCGCTGTGTTTGACCGGAGGACCAAGTTCTCTCTGGCGTGTTCATGAAGTTCATGAGTCAGACGCTCATACTCACGTGCCATAAGCTCACCATCACCTTGCGCTCTTGCCTCCAACTGCACAAAGTTGGTGGCTGCCTCCGTGCGAAACACGTGTAGCTGTTGAGCTAAGTCCTCGGCAACGGCATGTGCTTGACGTTGTTGAGCAGAGTTCTGCTCATCCATGCGAAACAAAGCTGTTTCATAGTCTCGCTTCATCTCCTGATTGACATTGTTGATGTGCCTCATGGCTAAGCATGCATGATCACGTTGTCGTTCCAATTCCTCAATGCGAATTCCAGATCCTTCATCTTCTTGCTGCATTTCCTTGATCTTGTCCATCAGGGTCTGCACGATTCCTTCGTACTCTTGCACCTGACTGCGATAGTACATCTGTTGTGCAAGGTTCGATGCTTCGAACTGTTGCGAAATCGTCAGTTCCTGGCAGGCATTCGGACCGTCAGCTATTGCAGGCGTGGCTACGGATGATGCATCACCACGTGCAGGAATCGTATCCAAAGTCATGTCCAGATCGTCAGAATCGCGTGGTTGATTGGTAACCATCCGATTCCAAGTCATGGACTTGTCACGCCCACGGGTAGCCGAAGTCCTAGATCGTGCTGAAGAGCTTCTCGAAGATGATGGTCTTGACTTCTTCTCCAAGGTCTTGACTCCTTTGTCCTTAGCCCTGGACGTAGTCCGAGGTGCCTGAAAACCAGACGCTTCGGCCCGTCGTTCTGAAGCCTTGCCCGTCCTCGAACCTGTGGATGTCGGACGCGAAGGCGTAGATGCTCTTGGTAGACTCTTTGCTTTTCCCTTGGGAACTGCCTTTGCAATGGCAAGCGCAGAAGATTGACCTTTGTCATCTTCCGTGGAGCTATCAACGGATTGCACCACTGTGTCATCAGCTGTTGACTCACCAACGGCTGGCGCTGCCACATCGGCACCGAAAGTCATTGTCGTATCTTGACTTGATCCTGAGTTCATTGTGGTCGTAATAGATCAAGTAGTCGTTGCTGTAGAAAGGCAGAGCCGCGTACGGCTGATAACCTGCGTGGGGGATTGATCTCGACTTGGTTGCTGCTCTCCCCACCAGAGCTGTAATGAACGTAGGTGTGGCTGGCTAGCACTCTCCACAGACTGGACCCTGTCTCTCTCTCGTACTTCCACACGTGCAATCCTATGCAGGCAGAACCGGCGGCCGTTCCTTTTTGCACTCACTGCCGGCGGCGGTTCGTCTGTGCAACGGGATAGCTCTGATTGCTCAGGATAGAAGACACATATAGCACTTAGCTATGGGCATTGACGTGAGCCAAACGTTGCGTTGGCGGTCACATAGAAAGGTAAAGACGAGGGATGCGTAGCATGCCCCCTAGAGTCGAGGGACGCGTAGCGTGCCCCCTTCTCTTGCACTTTACACGGTCTTGCTCACAGCTCTTATAGTGACACCTTAGAACTTGACAAGGCATCGCAGTCCGTTCGCAGATAATTTGGCTATTTCGGAAACTTTCCGAATTATCCAAATTATCCGAATTATCTGAAATGAGCTATTTCTCTTAATTCGGATAATTCGGCTATTCCGGAAACTTTCCGAATTATCCGAATTATCCGAAATGAGCTATTTCGCATAATTCTGATAATTTGGCTATTTCGGAAACTTTCCGAATTATCCAAATTATCCGAATTATTTGAAATGAGCTATTTCTCTTAATTCGGATAATTTGGCTATTTCGGAAACTTTCCGAATTATCCGAATTATCTGAACTGAGCTATTTCTCTTAATTTGGATAATTTGGCTATTTCGGAAACTTTCCGAATTATCCGAATTATGCGAAATGAGCTATTTCGCATATTTCTGATAATTTGGCTATTTCGGAAACTTTCCGAATTATCCAAATTATCCGAATTATCTGAAATGAGCTATTTCTCTTAATTCGGATAATTTGGCTATTTCGGAAACTTTCCGAATTATCCGAATTATCCGAAATGAGCTATTTCGCATCATTCTGATAATTTGGCTATTTCGGAAACTTTCCGAATTATCCAAATTATCCGAATTATCTGAAATGAGCTATTTCTCTTAATTCGGATAATTTGGCTATTTCGGAAACTTTCCGAATTATCCAAATTATCCGAATTATCTGAAATGAGCTATTTCCCTTAATTCGGATAATTCGGCTATTCCGGAAACTTTCTGAATTATCCGAAATGAGCTATTTCGCATAATTCTGATAATTTGGCTATTTCGGAAACTTTCCGAATTATCCGAAATGAGCTATTTCGCATAATTCCGAAAATTTGGCTATTTCGGAAACTTTCCGAATTATCCAAATTATCCGACTTCTGCGAAATGAGCTATTTCGCATATTTCTGATAATTTGGCTATTTCGGAAACTTTCGATGAATTCCTAAAAAAAAAAACAAAAAACCAAAAAAAAAAAAAAAAAAAAAAAGAAAAAAAAACCAAAAAAAAAAAAAAAAAAAAAAAAAAAAAGAAAAAAAAGAAAAAACAAAAAACAAAAAAAAAGAAACAAGAAAACAAAAAAAAACGAGAGGTACACAACAAAAACCGAATTTCCGAATGGCTAGTCGCATAATTCTGATAATTTGGCTATTTCGGAAACTTTCCGAATTATCCAAATTATCCGAATTATGCGAAATGAGCTATTTCGCATAATTCTGATAATTTGGCTATTTCGGAAACTTTCCGAATTATCCAAATTATCCGAATTATCTGAAATGAGCTATTTCTCTTAATTCGGATAATTTGGCTATGTCGGAAACTTTCCGAATTATCCGAATTATCCGAAATGGGCTATTTCGCATAATTCTGATAATTTGGCTATTTCGGAAACTTTCCGAATTATCCAAATTATCCGAATTATCTGAAATGAGCTATTTCTCTTAATTCGGATAATTTGGCTATTTCGGAAACTTTCCGAATTATCCAAATTATCCGAATTATCTGAAATGAGCTATATTCTCTTAATTCGGATAATTCGGCTATTCCGGAAACTTTCTGAATTATCCGAAATGAGCTATTTCGCATAATTCTGATAATTTGGCTATTTCGGAAACTTTCCGAACTATCCGAAATGAGCTATTTCGCATAATTTTGATAATTTGGCTATTTCGGAAACTTTCCGAATTATCCAAATTATCCGAATTATGCGAAATGAGCTATTTCGCATAATTCTGATTATTTGGCTATTTCGGAAACTTTCCGAATTATCCGAATTATCCGAATTATCCAAATTATCCGAATTATCTGAAATGAGCTATTTCCCTTAATTCGGATAATTCGGCTATTCCGGAAACTTTCTGAATTATCCGAAATGAGCTATTTCGCATAATTCTGATAATTTGGCTATTTCGGAAACTTTCCGAATTATACGAATTATCCAAATTATCCGAATTATCTGAAATGAGCTATTTCTCTTAATTCGGATAATTTGGCTATGTCGGAAACTTTCCGAATTATCCGAATTATCCGAAATGGGCTATTTCGCATAATTCTGATAATTTGGCTATTTCGGAAACTTTCCGAATTATCCAAATTATCCGAATTATCTGAAATGAGCTATTTCTCTTAATTCGGATAATTTGGCTATTTCGGAAACTTTCCGAATTATCCAAATTATCCGAATTATCTGAAATGAGCTATTTCTCTTAATTCGGATAATTCGGCTATTCCGGAAACTTTCTGAATTATCCGAATTATCCGAAATGAGCTATTTCTCTTAATTCGGATAATTCGGCTATTTCGGAAACTTTCCGAATTATCCAAATTATCCGAATTATCTGAAATGAGCTATTTCTCTTAATTCGGATAATTTGGCTATTTCGGAAACTTTCCGAATTATCCGAATTATCTGAAATGAGCTATTTCTCTTATTTCGGATAAATTGGCTATTTCGGAAACTTTCCGAATTATCCGAATTATCCGAAATGATGGTTGGAATGGGGGATGAATGGGATGGAGTGAATGATGGGTAATGTGGATGGGGGTGGGGAATGGGGGGTGGGTGGGGGGATGTGGGTGTGGATGGATGGTGGGTGAATGAGCTAATTTCGCATAACTTCTGATAATTTGGCTATTTCGGAAAGAAGTAAGAAAAAAAAACGAAAAATAAACTTTCCGAATTGATTCCGAATTCTCCGATTATTTTGAACTGAGCTAATTTCTCTTATTCGGGGTGAAAGGCATGCATGTGTCCATCATTTGGCTATTCGGAAACTTTCCGAATTAATCCGAATTATCCCAAATATCCGACATGATTTGAAATGCTATTCCTAATTCGGATATTCGGCTATTTCGGAAACTTCCAAATTATCCGAATTATCTGAAATGAGCTATTTCGCATAATTCTGATAATTTGGCTATTTCGGAAACTTTCCGAATTATCCAAATTATCCGAATTATCTGAAATGAGCTATTTCTCTTAATTCGGATAATTTGGCTATTTCGGAAACTTTCCGAATTATCCAAATTATCCGAATTATCTGAAATGAGCTGTTTCCCTTAATTCGGATAATTCGGCTATTCCGGAAACTTTCTGAATTATCCGAAATGAGCTATTTCGCATAATTCTGATAATTTGGCTATTTCGGAAACTTTCCGAATTATCCGAAATGAGCTATTTCTCTTAATTCGGATAATTTGGCTATTTCGGAAACTTTCCGAATTATCCGAATTATCTGAACTGAGCTATTTCTCTTAATTTGGATAATTTGGCTATTTCGGAAACTTTCCGAATTATCCGAATTATGCGAAATGAGCTATTTCGCATATTTCTGATAATTTGGCTATTTCGGAAACTTTCCGAATTATCCAAATTATCCGAACTATCTGAAATGAGCTATTTCTCTTAATTCGGATACTTTGGCTACTTCGGAAACTTTCCGAATTATCCGAAATGAGCTATTTCGCATAATTCTGATAGTTTGGCTATTTCGGAAACTTTCCGAATTATCCGAATTATCTGAAATGAGCTATTTCTTTTAATTCTGATAATTTGGCTATTTCGGAAACTTTCCGAATTATCCAAATTATCCGAATTATCTGAAATGAGCTATTTCTCTTAATTCGGAAAATTTGGCTATTTCGGAAACTTTCCGCATTATCCGAATTACCCGAAATGAGCTATCATCCGAATTATCTGAAATGAGCTATTTCTCTTAATTCGGATATTTTGGCTATTTCGGAAACTTTCCGAATTATCCGAATTATGCGAAATGAGCTATTTCGCATAATTCTGATAATTTGGCTATTTCGGAAACTTTCCGAATTATCCAAATTATCTGAATTATCTGAAATGAGCTATTTCTCTTAATTCGGATAATTTGTCTATTTCGGAAACTTTCCGAATTATCCGAATTATGCGAAATGAGCTATTTCGCATAATTCTGATAATTTGGCTATTTCGTAAACTTTCCGAACTATCCAAATTATCCGAATTATCTGAAATGAGCTATTTCTCTTGATTCGGATAATTTGGCTATTTCGGAAACTTTCCGCATTATCCGAATTACCCGAAATGAGCTATCATCCGAATTCTCTGAAATGAGCTATTTCTCTTAATTCGGATAATTTGGCTATTTCGGAAACTTTCCGAATTATCCGAAATGAGCTATTGCGCTTAATTCGGATAATTTGGCTATTTCGGAAACTTTCCGAATTATCCCAATTATCCGATTTATTCGAATTATCCGAAATGAGCTATTTCGCATAATTCTGATAATTTGGCTATTTCGGAAACTTTCCTAATTATCCAAATTATCCGAAATGAGCTATTTCGCATAATTCTGATAATTTGGCTAGTTCGGAAACTGTCCGATTCATCCGAAATGAGCTATTTCTCATAATTCTGGTAGTTTAGCGCGCTATTTATCATCATTCTGCCAATATGGCTATCTCGGAAACTTCCCGAATCATCCGCAATGAGCTAATTCTCATAATTCGGATAATAATTCTGTTTATTGCTTTGCCTAGTTCGCATATAATTCTGATAATTGCTTCGCCAAACTATAATTTTCGCCTTATCTGTTCCTTATTCGCAGCGCCTGGCCAGCTCCTGGTCCGCATTCCTCATCACGCTTCCCCTTTTGCTGCTTCCGACCCCTCTGAACTTAATCTTGTGTTGTTCCTGCGTCCTCATACTATACTGACCTTTATTCTCGTCCCATTTACAGCGTGTTTCTTGTTCCTATCCCTGTTGCTGCAATCCTTGTTCGTTATTCTTGTTTCACTTCGCATTCAGGTTTTTCCTTTGGTTCCTTTGGCCAAACCTGCATATTGCAGTATCCTTTCCTGTTGTAGTTGTTCCATGTTGCAATCTTCCTTCGCTCATTCCCTATTCTAGTCTCTTTTATTCCTTTCTTCCAGTCTTTTTTGCCTTAGTCCCTGTTCCGGCCTCCTTATTCCTTGTTCCAATATCATTTTGATATTCCTTATTCCAGTCTGCTATTCGTTATTCCATGTTCCAGTCTCCTTTTCGTTATTCTTTATTCCGGTCTCCTTTTCATTATTCCTTATACAAGTCTCCTATTTTTATTCCTTATTCCAGTCTCCTATTCGTTATTCCTTATTCCAGTCTCCTTTTCGTTATTCCTTATTCCAGTCTCCTTTTGTTATTCCTTATTCCAGTCTCCTTTTTGTTATTCCTTATTCCAGTCTCCTTTTCATTATTCATTATACCAGTCTCCTATTTTTATTCCTTATTCCAGTCTCCTATTCGTTATTCCTTGTTCCAGTCTCCTTTTCGTTATTTCTTATTCCAGTCTCCTTTTCGTTATTCCGTATTCCAGTCTCCTTCTTGTTATTCCAGTCTCCTTTTCGTTATTCCTTATTCCAGTGTTCTTTTCGTTATTCCTTATTCCAGTCTCCCTTTTTTATTCCTTATTCCAGTCTCCTTTTTTAATCCTTATTCCAGTCTCCTTTTCGTTATTCCTTATTCCAGCCTCCGCCCTATCACCTGTTTTCGTCACTCCTCTCCCCACGTTCCTGCGCCCCACCCTTGTTTTATCACTGTCCTATCACCTTTTCACGTTTTATCATTTGTTTATATTTTGTTATCACAGTCGTACAAATGTTGTAACATCTGCATACCCACCCTGCCCAGCTACCCTTGATTAGTTTGTCTTGGTGCTGAATATAAGGACCCAGAGGTGTTTGTAGTTGCCACCCTGAACATCGAATACCAACGCCAACCACACAAAACATGTTCCAAGCCTGAGGGGCCCTTAGATCGAACCGCCCGTGCGAGTTTGCAGAGGGAGTCACATAGATCTCCTCCAGCATTGTCCATCGTGGGCGCCATTGCGAGAGGTGTGAGAGCGGAATGTTTGACATTCAGAGAAGCAAGTTAGCACAGTATAATCATTTAACTGTCATGCGCTGGAAGTAGGTTTGCAAACCTGGAACGTGAGGTGACTATGTCCTGTTGTGTAATTAGCCCACTTATGTGCGAAGTGACAACTCCTTGCTTTTCATGCTTCAGCCGATCGACTCCGAGGGTCTTCACATGTCGATCGATCTCACACTAATGTGTTCCGTGGCCACTTTGGTAAAAGGAAAAATCCAGAACGCCTTGTGCTGCAGTGCTGCCAGCTCCGAGTTTCACTGCGATTTCTTCGGCTTTCAGTCTGAGAGCACAGGTATGTACGTATGTAGGTGAGAAATCCTGCTCTGTTTTGTATGACCGTGTTGATGTTCGTTCCACTTGACAGTACCTGTATGTAGTACTTGAATTAGCATGCTTGTGACACCACATGCCTGGTGAACGCCAGCAAATGTATGCTGTGACCGTACTTGAACTAGCATGCTTGTGACACCACACCTGCCTTTTGAACGCCAGCAAATGTATGCTCTGACTGCAGACGTCTTGAGACCAAGTCGAATCGGCTAGTTGCAACAAGACCGTTGTCATATGGTTGACGTTATTGTACCAACCACTCTGTATACACACTGCATCGTGCGCACCACCCGAGTGTGTAATCAGAGCGTAGAGCCCGGGGGACCGCCAAGGAGATCGATTCCCTCATGCCCAACGATCGTCACCACAGGACTGTTCTTACTGCACATGAGCTGGACAAGCGGCCTGCAGTTCACGAGCAGCATGTGTAAGGCAGCGTGTGCATCGCACATGCGCGAGTGCACGTGCTTGCATGCAAGTCTTGCATGCACTCAGCTTCTGGCTCTTGTCACACGGCCTGTGTGTTGCCTACAACTTCTGCTTCCCGGTAAAGCATTTTGCCGCAGCCCTATATGAGACTCCTTTCGCTGGTTCGAATCATCCCTACCAGCAGTGCCATCAGCTGCCCGAGCTCATGCAGGTTCTCAGCTTTACCGATGATCAATGCTGATGACACAGCGTGGTGTGACCCGGCGTTATCATGTTCTTTTTTCGGACCTGAACATCCCCGCCTATTGAAGGTGATAACTTCATTGGTGCGATCTTGCATCGCCTGCGACGTGACAATGAGTGGGAAACTGTAAGTCGTCGCTCACTCACACGCTATTGAGCAGAATTCTTGTTGACTTCTACAAACTCCCCGCACATGTGCGCTCTTCCTCCAGGTCCGCAACGGGTAAGCCGGACGTCAACCGTCGTCGCTGCTGATGCAACTCCAGGCCTCATTTTCTGTTGGTATGCATGGGTTGGTTCATAATGCATACTCATCGCACTGCTCCTGGAAACAGGTGACGCAACTTTGGGCCCGCTCCGGTCCCTGGTGGACACCGGGACCAAATGGGCCAACTTGCTACCTCTGGTGCCATATTATCGAAATGTGCCACCTCTACACCACGGAGCACGCAGCAAACCTTTGATTCTGTTGCCCGCCCACGGTGGCAGAACCAAGAAGAAGTCTCATCCCTCACCGGCGATCGACCCTCCCCCATCTGGGACATTCACGATGGGGCGAGGTCCAAGCGACTCGGGCTACTGGCAACGGCCGGAACACATGCGCACCAACCGCACGAAGAACAAGAATCCGAACCGAGTCAAACGCAGAGCGATAACGTGCGACCAGTCTCTTTCTCAGCGGATGTTGACATGCATGACACCTTCTTGTCGCAGGGCCTGCAAACAGTGCTCACAGAAACCTACACATGGCTGAGGTCAGGCTCCAGCACAGGACCGTGCATGCTGCAACAGCAAGAGAAGTCAGCATCTCAGCACTGCCAAATGGATAGAACGTGTGACCAGATCCGGGTGAGCTTGCGGAGCTGCGGCATCTAGACTATCTAGTTGAGTCAGACCAGATGCACACATACATCCACCGCTGCATCCATCCACTTCCACTAACTTCGTGACCAAGGTCAGACTCAGGAGAAGTTGATGGCGAAGCAGTGGTGCACCTCAGCTATGACGCCTAATCCGGCTGCAAGCAAACCTGCATCCTCATGCCTCTTGTCACTGCAAACCAGCAACACAGTTCAGACAGGCATGCAGCTGAGGCCAAGCTTGAGCAGAGGACAAGGCTCCCCGGAACAAGAGAAGTCAGCGTCTCAGCAACTCGAAACGTGTAAAACGTGTGGCCAGCGGCCAGTAAAACAGCTCCCGCATGACTAAGGTCGAACCCAGGAGCAGTTGATGATGGTGCGCTGGTGCATCTCAGCTATGCTGCACACATCTCACGTGGAAAAGTTAAGAACAACATCACCACGTAGGCAAAGGCAAAATGTAGAAACTGTAGAATGAACAAACAGCGACATTGCTACGCTATAAGGCCGCTGCCAATCGGCCACGACAATGGTGCGGATAGCATGAACGATGATTTCAGTCCAGATGACATCAGCAAGCTGGAGTCAGGATGAGAACATGTGGATGTGGTTGCTTCGGCACATGGTACCTCGAAGGCTGCGTGCTTTCCTGCAGGAAACGAAACTTCCATGGCTCCGCCGATCGACCATCCGCGTTGTTCCTGCGGACGCAGCATGATGACTCCAAAGTGTGTGCGCAAGTCTTCCAGCAGGTAACCTTCAACGTGTGCCACCTTGTACGAACTTACAGTACTAGAATGTTTGCTAGGTGTCACACATATCATGCTTGGTGTGTCTCAGGGGTCAATGTGCACTTCGGCAAGAAGATGATTCCTGGAAGCTGGAACATCTGGCACGGGGATTCTGGATTCTGCGCCTCGGCCTGCGAAGCAGACTGCTTTAGGCTCTGCGGTTAAAACCAGCGTCGCCGTCCGAGGGGACAACTACATCAGAGACGACATCAAGATGAAATTCTCGACGGGTCATGTGAAACTCCACCCGGACTGGAAACCGCCAGAGAAGAGGATCACATGTGAGCTTCTTATGCCTATGACACGCCCCAACAAAGCCTGCAGACATTCTTGACACACTTGGCAGGAAGCCTGGGCCCAAGAAAATCAAGATCTTCGACGATGGTCAGAACAGGCCAGCGCTGGCCAAGCAAGAA
This sequence comes from Symbiodinium sp. CCMP2592, assembly GCA_905221615.1. Classification (NCBI taxonomy): domain Eukaryota; class Dinophyceae; order Suessiales; family Symbiodiniaceae; genus Symbiodinium; species Symbiodinium sp. CCMP2592. The sequence goes on along the minus strand of CAJNDT010006015.1, from coordinate 253,680 downwards.
TCGCAATCCAGTGCAAGCATCGCCTGCAGAGATATGTGTTCTTGTAACTTCTTAGGTGCGTGGACCTCGAGTACAGAACAAGGCAGCGGAGAGCGGCCAAGACAACTGCGCTTGTCATGAGAATTATCTAGCACACATATCTCTCTCTCTCTACACTGCACACACTGTCACTATTGCATTTGCGCAGGCTTGCGCATCTGATGTCATTGAACGGATCATCCGTGAAGATGAAGCGGTCCGCCAAGACCCAGTCTGGAACGCTTCGCACTTGTCAGCCAGGCTGAACGGGTGATAGGTATTGAGACCACGCTGTTCCTTCTGTCAAGATGCAGCTCAGTGTAGATGCCGATGCTATAGTGCAGGTTCGGCACGCTACGAGAACACGTGTCTCGTCGACTCTTTTCGAGCGGTCGGGTTGAAGATACCCTATCAAGCGGATGGACCGTTTTGGGCGATCCATGATGGCAACAGGATGCTGGCTCCGTTTGGGCCGCCGAACTCAAACTAGAGCGTTCGTCGAAGCGGTGTGTTTTACATAGTTTCCGCATGCATTGCTACGACCACTGCGTCATGAGGTACACGATCTCAGAACTATCGGACTTCGAGGAGCTCATGCCCGGCAAATACGTGCTCTACAAGTCCAATCACTTTGTCGGGCTCAGGGTGTTCGCCGACGGGACCTGCCACATTGGCAGGAACCATCTTCCGCAAGACTGCCTGTGCGCAAGAACCAGTGAACTTGATCTAGCGAAGTATGACATGATTCTTCAGGTTCAACAACAAGGCTGCAAGACATCCATGGAGCGGGATGTCTCCGGCGGTAGTCCGTCGCTGACAGATCAACAGAAGCGAAAGATCGATGATTCCAAGCTTGAAGCTGTTGCCAGGAAAGGGAGGCGACTCGCCGCGCTGCGCGGATTACGACTCCACCACGCAGACCCGGACTCTACCTGGATTCCGGCGATTCCTGCGTCGCCGGAAGAGTTCGACCTCTCAACAACTCCCGATGTGGACATTCTGAAGCTCGTGCACCCGCACCGTCGGGATCTCAAAGTACAGTTCCATTCTGCCAGCCATGTTTATGAGGTTCATGGACAGGCGACGAACGGGTCGGTCACCGGCATGATTCACGCCTTCTGCAGAAAGTTTGATGCTGATACGACGATTCAAGGTATGCAGAATGGACCCAGATGGCCTCGCGAAGGGTATTTGAGAGAACAAGTCTCCATGCATTCGCTCGTGCGTCTCAGCACGCTTTGTCCTGAACTGCCTGGGCTCTTTGTCTCACGCCCTCGGAACGATGCACAGATTGCAGGACTCCTTCAAAGACTTCGCCACGTGGGCGACTTCGAAGAAGAAATCGTGCAACTCAGCCTGTCCTCACCAGAAATCAGGGACATGTGGAGCCGAGGATGTAGTGAGGCGGCTCACTATGGAACGTACATGCACTACCTGTTCGAGGCTTACTTGAATGGGTACGAAGTACCAAGAAGTTCGCCGGAGTTTCGTATGTTTCAGTCTTTCCTGTCCTCGATCGACCCCCTCGCAACCGTGTGGCGAACTGAATGGGTGGTTTACGGTGAGGACGAGAACATCGCAGGATCCATCGATTTTTGTGCGAAGCTGGCAGATGGTAGCCTAATGCTTGCAGATTGGAAGCGCACGTCTGGACTTCGCAACAAGTTTGGCTCGCGGCAACAAATGCTGCCTCCTCTCCAGCACCTTCCTGATTGCACTGGAATGCACTACAGATTGCAACTCAATGCATACCGGTACATTGTAGAGAAGTACTATGGCTTTCAGGTTTCCCGGATGTGCATCGTGTGCTGTCATCCGGAACACGGCGAAACGCCATTGGTGGATGAGGTGGGTCGGTTTGAAGCCGAAACCGAAGCCATGATGGCCATTTGGCGGGATGCAAGAGGTGGCGCTGATGCATCATCTCCTCCGTTTCCAGGGAGGCTGGAAACCAGATTGGAGGTATGGGAAGGAACTCAACGCCAGCGTGAGACAATGTCAGCGGATGGCATCGCTGGTCGGCGGCCTTACGGGATGCAAACCCGCATGATCGAGCTGGTCGGCTGGAAACGCTACGAGCTGAACTGTCTCCTCAAGTTTCAAAGGGTTTGTGAGCAAAACCAAGCCATGATGGCCATTTGGCGGGATGCAAGAGGTGGCGCTGATGCATCATCTCCTCCGTTTCCAGGGAGGCTGGAAACCAGATTGGAGGTGTGGGAAGGAACTCAACGCCAGCGTGCAAGTTTCTTCGGCGAGTTTCCGAACAGCATCAGGATTCTGCCGCGCCCAAGCGAGTGTCAGATTGACAGCAAGCGGGTTTGGGAAAAGAAGATGTACATCAGCCGCAACTTACTCGCTATGCTGGTTGATGACTACCACAACAAAGGATATATCGTCTATCTCTACATCTGCAACTTATTGAGACATCATCCCGCGCAGCGTCGAATGTTCGAGACTGCCATCCCACATCCTGCAACTGCTAGTATGGAATCAAGAATGTGGCTTGGCGCCGTCATTGATTTCCTGGTGACTCATGTTCCTCCACGCCTGTATGTGAGCGTGCGGTGCAAGAAGGATGTGCGAGGCGGGTCGCAAGAATCAATCATGCCTCCTGTTGGTGTAAACCCTGAGACAGACGCAGTGATGCAGCAGCCTGATGTGGATGGCCAGCCAGAGCGGCTCATGGGCTTATCTCAGGAGCTAGAAGGTTTCAGCGACGAGGCTCAGCATTCGGAGCATCTGGAAAGAGCGCGGAAACGGCGAACTCTACCGGGCGCTGCTACGACGACAAAAAACTTCGAGCTGGACCTGGGTAGATACAACGCTGCTTGTGACATCTCCCTAGACGGAGCCGTGCAGTTCTCTGAATCTGGTGAAGCCACAATTCTACAAAGAGTTGAGGGTTTGAAGCGCTGGGTGTTGCAACGTATGCCGAATCTGGACGACGACATGCTCCGTCTTGCAGTGGGGGCTGTGTCAGTCTACAGGCTTCGTTTGTGGGGCATGCACATACGAGAGCATGTCCTGCTTCTTTGGATTGTTGAGGGAGGCGAACACATGAGGTGCCATGGTGGAAATCTGTACTTCTATCAGCATGGTGCTTTCACGGTCCACAGAGGTATCCCCCCTCAAGCTACTTTGGCTAGATGCAAAAAGTTCGTCTTGGTCCTGGAAGGCTTCTTTCGTTCCATCACTCGCTCAAGGTTGGACAATGACCAGCAAGTTCTAGACGAGTTGTCAACATTACTGTCGCAGAGAAACAATTCCCGGGAGCTGATGCAAGACTGCGAGACTGCAGCCTTGCGTGGGAGTGGAAAGCGCTTGCCGCACAGACGAGCACGTTCTGCTGCGCCAGTGGGCGATGGGGAAGAAGCGCAGGATGCTCCAGCTGCTGCAGACGAGTCTGGGTCGAATGCACTGGCAGACGCCCTCTCCAAGATAGGGTTGGCAATGCAAAGGCAGCTTCTCGAAGACCGAATTTTCAATCTCGTGGTAGAGTGGTGCGACACGCCGCAGGTCCGTGCGGCGGGATGCTCGTACCAGGATTGTGCAGTCATGTACGACCTGAAGTCAGACCAGCCCGTTACGATGGTTGGTGACAGTCCGAACAACAATCTGTACCTCCACATCGCACACCCCCTCATGCAGCGTGGACTTCCAGACCCTGTGCTGAAACAAGCAGAGGAAAGACTTCTCAAGTTCTATGCGCAGACATTCTGGCTAAACAACGAGGCAGCTCTGCGAATTGTTTAGTCTTAAAAGCCCAGTTGTTGCAAACATTTGCTGTTCGGGAACGATGGCCATGTTCACTTTCACTGGGTTAGATGGCAGTAGATATATTGCTTCCTGTTGAGTCTGTGCGGATTAGCTTTCCAGGTCTTCGCCTGCAACCAAGCCGCAATCGCCCTGGCCAAACGTGGCGAAAATATCGTAAGATGCTTCATCGGAGAGAGCCCTGGAGGTTGCTCAGTGCCTGCAAAGTAGCAGTAACAACCTAGTGTTTGTTTTTGAGAAGTCATGAATATCCGTCAAGGTGTGGGGCAATCTCTCTACAGTGCCCACCTTGATGCAGTCTACTCTCCGAACCACAAGTTCATAGACCCCAACATATGGTGGCTTGACCCAAGATCGGCATACAAAGTAGGCTTGAGCATGCGTGCGTAGGAGGCTATCATGTGAGTTGTGCAACAAACCAGGTACGACGAATCCGAAATGAGGAAACAAGTCGAGCAGAGTGCCGGCTGCTTCATACTCACCGCGCAAGAGGCCCCCGAAACCAACAAAAAGATGCGTGAAGATTTGTTCAAGAAGACGATGTCAGCGGATGGCATCGCTGGTCGGCGGCCTTACGGGATGCAAACCCGCATGATCGAGCTGGTCGGCTGGAAACGCTACGAGCTGAACCGTCTCCTCAAGTTTCAGGGGGTTTGTGAGCAAAACCTGCCGTCAGTCCTCAGACGGGGTTTGGTTTGGAAGCCCATGGCCAGGTTCATTGAGGAGTCTGTTATCTTCGAGGTGTATCCCGATGCCAATCTGGATGGTTACTTTTCTAAGGATGACACTTTGAAGGATTTCCTCAGATCTGGCCCCGCAGTTGCGGCTGCTTTGCGGATTCAGCATGGTTTCGAGACACTGCACACTCGACAGCATTGCGTGGACAAGATTGAGAACTATGCCAACCAGCCCTTTACGGAAGATCGTATCAGGTCTGCGTGTGGTTTGCCGAAGAAGGTCCGCTCGGGGGAAAGTGCTGCTCAGCTGCGAGTGCCAGTGGATCCATCCAGCCAGGAAGATGAGGATGACAACAAGAAATCAGAAGTTGATTCTTTCTCGCCAATTGGGGAGCTTATCAAGTCACACTGCCTTCAGAGCGGCAAGACTGTGATGACCAAGACCATGTTTGTTGGCTACCTGCGCATGCCTGCTGGGCATCCGAAAGAGCTCAGCAAGGATGCCATTTGGCAAAAGCTTCTGGAACACAGACTTCTTCTTCCAGCCAAAGATACTGCCAAGTACAAGGACTCCGCTATACCTTTCATCGCTTGCACAAAATCTTTGGGCGGCATCGTCAGTGTGGATGTTGCTGAGGACACGACAGAGCATCGCGAAGTTCATGATGTTTCTGCCTTGCTGAAGTACGCGCATGGCTGCGAAGATCGCGAGGCGAACGCTGCATTGGTGATAGCTTATTTGGACAGCCAGATAAACTCTGGAAAGGGCGTGGGCAAGGGCAACAAGTTGCCCGAGGCGCTTGAGAAACTGAAAAGCCTTCGCAGTAAGCTGTCGATTGCAGAGGAACTGCTGTCCTGTACGTGCGAGAAAGCAAGCTCGTCCTGGGCGCGGGAAAGCAAGTCGAGTCGCCCGGATGTGCAGCGTCTCAAACGACGCAGGACTCACAAGCAAGCTGACGACACGGCAGAGCCTGAAGCAGTGGAGATTGAGCCTGCTGAGCTCCCCGAGCCTGATACGTTCGTCCAAGAGAGAGCCTTTGTTTATGAAAGAAACTTCCAGAACATGATTCGCACCCGAGCATATGTTAAGGGCGACGGAGCTCAGAAGTTTTCACGACGTATGCTCCGTGTTCTTTGTCCTCAGACTGTGGACTTCGATATTCAGAACGCTGTGTTTGTCATCCTTCAACAGCTAGTGCAGAAGCTGGATGTATCATCTTCCATGCCACAGGCGCTACTCGATATCCTTGCAGACTGTGCTGCGAAACGAAAAGAAATCTGCGAGAACAAGCTCAACTTGTCTGAGAAGAAAGGCAAGCACTTGCTTCACGAACTACTATTCGGGGGAATACCACCAGCATCTTTAGCACAAAACCATTTCGTGAAGGACTTCCAGCAGCTGTCCTTGTGCTTGCGATGGCTTGCCTGCAGCTTGTTGCCAGAAACGTATGCCTTGGTCAAGGACATGTCCGCCAAGAAACATCCAGAGGCTTCAGCTTTATTCTACCTCTATGCAGCTGTTGAGGACTACATCCTTCAGGCCTGGGAAGTCGCAGTCGTGAGGTTGAAGCCCAAGCACCTTTCCTTGCACTTTGACGGTCTACGCTGCATGGGTATGGAGACGGAAATGACTACAGGTCAGCTCTGCACGCACTTTGCCGAGCACATAAAAGCAGCTACAGGCTTCGATGTCGTCATTGTTGAGAAGGAGCATTTGCTGTTCTCTGAGATGTGTTTCGGGACTGAGGAGAAGATAGACAAGCTTGATTTCGACAGTGCCATGAAGGCACCTGGCAACTGTATCTGCCTGGCACTTGCTAACCTCTTTCCGAATCGCTTGGAGCAGATAAAGAAATGGGTGAAAGGGGCCACGTCCGACAATGCAGATGCTGAGCGCACGTGTTCCAGATCGTACAAAAAGACGTTGCATGGGCTCAAGGTTCATGCTGTGCCATCCATGGATCCAGTCTTTCAGGTTGGTGGCAAATACCTCATCCATGCTGAGAACGGGGGGCGTCCGCATTGCATCTCTTGTGTGGTTCGTGCTGAGGATGATGTTGTTTTGGTGGACTCCCGCGGGCGAACTTACAGCACAGTGTCACAAGTCACAGGCTTCGCAGAGACTTGCGTCGACTCCAAATCCATCGTGCTGTTCAGGTGCTTTGAGAAACAACCCGGTCCGATCCCGCCTGCGCAGGCTCTGAAAGAAGGCCAAGAGATACTCCTGAATCTTCAAGCGGGAGCTGGGCAAGACGAGTGGGCATCTTGCTTGACTCAGCCGGCTGACTCATCACTTCAGGCTGGGTTGCATCACACTACACAATCTGGTCTAGCTGACATGTGTGTCTGTGTGTGTGCGCGGCTTTTTTAGCCTCATATATGTTGGTAGTGAGGCTAGTGCTGTGAACTTGAGCTGTATACACAAGCAAGTCATCTAGACGAATAATGTTGCTGCAGGAGTCGTCCGACGATGAGGGTGGAGATCCCGAGGCAGAGCTCGACGAGTCCCTAGTCCAGGTGTCGAACACCCTCTTGCGTTCGATGGAGCTTGAGGTGTCCCGTCAGCTCGAGACCACGTCCAACACCAAGAAGTGTCCGTTTTGTCCTTTCCGTACATTTCAGAAGAACAGTCGAGTGCAGAGCCATGTTCGGCGCTACCACACGGAGGGACGGCAGTTCGTATGCTCTGGGACAAAGCAACTGAAGATAGTTGCGGCGTTGTTTGATGACGATCAGATTTCCGGAAGCCCGGGTGGCAAATATCTTGAGAGAAGCGCCTGCATCCTTCGTCAGAGCATCGTTCCTGGGTTGTCAGTTTCTCAAAACGAAATTGACCGCTACATTCGCCTGGTACTTACAGCCGATGGACCCTTGTTGTGCAATCTCTCCGCCCTTGGTGACACCATGCATGTAAGACGAGCCAGGAACTTGTATTATGACCAGGGTTTTGCCGAGCTTGTCTTCCGAGAAATGCTCATGTGCAGCGGGAAGTGTCAGGCAGTATCTTGGCAACGAATAGAGAGTATGGGTGTGTATGTGTATAGTCATACGAGCAAATTCGCTTAGACATTTGGACAGGCTCATCTTATCAGATTTTCTTAGGCCAAAGCAAGAATCCTTACATTCCTCGCTGGCCGCAAAGCTCAGCTCCTGTCACTCCTGCCGACTATGGCAGCGCACTGGTGGCCGCTGATAGAGGACGTTTTCGCTGCGCCAGTCTTGCAGGCATGTTCCAAGAAGATGGTTGACTTCTTCATTGATAGAAGGGAGTTCGAAACCATCTCCATTGATGCGACGATAAAGTGCTGCATGGCCGTCATGGGTCAAGAATCGTGCCGTCGCAGTGCGACAAAGCGAAATGCGGCGCCGTTCGACGACGAGTCCGCCTATCGAAGGGTGCTGACGGTTCGGGGCCGCACCAGTGCGGTTCTCGCCATGGTCGCAGTCCCGAACGAGAAGGCTGAGGAAGTTAGTTTGGCCTTGTCCAAGGCCCTCCCTGTGGCGGGACTTCGTCAGACCCAATGCGTCGCCGCAGACAATGCCTCCCTGAAGCTTTATGCAGAGCTTGCAAGGATATTGCCCAACCTCCAAGCCCTCTGCCTGGACCCCATACACCTTGCTATTGTTTACGAGCAGCTTACTTGCATGATCGCACCATGTACATGTAGAGATGCATGTGCTATCAGCAAGAAATGAACAACTGACTGGCTGCTGCAGGTACGCGACCTGGCGGAAAAAGACGCAGGGTGCAAGATTTCTCAGGAAAATATTGCAGAAATTCATTTCTGTCGATCCCAAAGCCGCAGAAGGGTCATTCGGCATATTTTTCCATGGGCACGAGGAGCGAAATCTATCTCTCCAAGAAATACGAGTCAGGGACCAGATATCAAACGGATCCATGCTACCGGCGAAGGCCAAGCGCATCTATGCAACGCTTGATGGAGAGAAGCCTTTCAGGTCTCGCCTCGAGTATGTGGAGGCCCTGGCCGCACTGGCTGCTTTGCACCCTGAGGACATGGCCCGAAAGGTTACTGGTGCGAACCAATATGTCAGCCACGTCCTCTGGTGCTCCTGTTCACCAATGCGGCTGGAATGGTTGTGGAATAATCTCCGATGGCGACACCATGTCAGTCTTGAACTTAGTTCTGCTGGGTATACTGCATATTGCAAAAATGCTTGTAACCGTCCGTACGAACCAAGCACTGAGGAGCCTCTGACCTGACGCTCCTACCTGCAGGCACAAGCTCCAATGAGGCATTGCATGCCGAAATCAAGAACTGGTTTTCACGTATCCAGCAAATCCACCAGAGTACTCTTCAACTGAAACTCAGCATCCTCACCCTCTCAAAGCAGTGGCCGCACTTCACCGCATTGCGGAATCCAACTCTAAGCCAGATGTCGGGTCAGTCACTGCTAGCTCGACTGGCTGGCAAGAGTCTTTGGACCTCGGACTCGTGGCGGGAATGGTGCATGGCTAATGTAGAAGAAGACGTCGTCTGCAAGGCGGATATTCCATTGGAGGAAAGCCGTCGGGTTGAGAGGCGACTAGTGAGGCAGTGGTCCGTTAAGCGGCCAGCTGCCTGCCAAAGATCTGCGCAGCCGAAGCGGAAACGCACGGTGTTCACTATGGAGAGGGACCATAAGCTAAGGCGACAGGGAACAAAGCGTAGCTGAAAGTGATCGTTAGCTGTACATCAGGTGTGGCAAGAACCAGCTATGTTTCGAACATTGACAGCCACAACTGAGCTTTGATCTATCCGCTGCAGCCGAGCTCCCTCCGTTGTTTGCGACTTGCACGGAAAAAGTTGACTTCACGTGGCAGGCAAGAAAAATCTGCTTTCACGTTGGCAATCAGGATAAACTTGCCTGAATGTCAGTCAAACTGCCTAGGAGGTGTACTCTTTCTGTTGCAGGACTATTGCTGTGCCATACCATGCCATATCAGAGATGGCCGCGAAGGTCTGGGCGTGGCTTGCTTTGGGAATTCAAAGATTGCGGATGGCACTGCAAAGTCTGTGACCCAGGAGGACAAGCCGTGCGTGCGGCCTACTACTAAATGACACTGCCCCAAACGTGGCCCCAATGATCACGAAGTGGGAACATGCATGTGTGAATGCATCTGATGCCGAATCCGAACGGACCTCGATATCTAGTCCAATTCGTTGGGTGTCGCAACAAGAGCTATGAGCACAGTGTCATGGGCCTGCCTTGTAGATCATGTATATATCATACGGACCTGCTTCGCAGACCGCATCAATCCTTTACAGTGCTCCGCCTCACATGCAACTTAGTGGCTCAAGAATGAGCTCAAGCTCGTACTGTGAATAGCCAAAAACTTACGACTTAGGTTGTACGCTACCGATCCAAAAGCCTCGAGCCAGTCCTCTTTGCACGGAGCACTCGCCGAGCCATTGCAAGCAAAAGGAGTTCGATGCAGTGCGCCTGCATCGGAAGTGGATTGCTGCGAGGGTGTTGTATAATCTGCCAAGATATTGGCCAATCACATCTACATCATCAAGCTCTGTGAAGTGAGCAACAACAGTATCATCTATACCAAGCACTCACGTGCCGAATGACATTGGCTCAAGACTGGACGCTACTGGCCTGACGGCTTGACAGCACAAAGGATTGATCTGCTTGTGTGCATGATTGTATCGGGTAAGTTGAGATCTCGGTAGGTTCTGAGTGGCATGATTGTACTGTTGAGTTTAACATGTACAGTTGGGAATGGGATCGTTTGGCAAATGAAATCAACTCTCGGTCTTGACGTCATGAGGCTTCGGGTGTGGTTACAGGCGGAGCGGGCATGGCGAGGCCTTGCCGAGTTGCATCCGTCCTCCCACCACGCAACGAGCCGAGGAAGAGGATAAGGAAGAGGAAGAAGAAGAAAGAGGGCCAGACAGTTAATCGTCCCCCTGAACATGTCGTGTACGAATAGGAAGACTTCTAAGAAGAATGCCAGAAAAGCGTAAGAAAAAAACTGTAGTTAGGAGAAGCCGGAAGCTAAACAAAGTGTGCGTGCGCCTCATGTCATGATCGAAATGCTCATGATGCATGTCCATAGCCTTTACCCGACCACAGCACCTCCGCCCGCTGCCATGGCATCCCCAGCGAAGCGCCTCCGAGTGCAACTGGCGTCAGCAGTGGCCCATCGAGACAACTGGCAGCTGAAGGTACTTGTTGTTAAAATACCTCAAACGTGCCGTTTAGGGGGGTGATAAAGTTATTCCCTGCAGGTGGACATTCTGACGCAAAAACTGGCCGAGGAAGAGGCGGTGCGCGACGACGACGATGACAAGTCTGGCAGCTCCAGCGACTCCAGTGACGCCAGCTCAAGCTCATCTTCCAGCCCCCGTGAAGTACAACATAGTACAACCAAACGGTGTCGCTGCAGAAGTCGCCCCCGCTGTGATCGGAGCCCAAAACCCCCCCCCTCCACTTCCTGATGCTCAGCTTGTGAAGTGCAAGGCCTGCGACCAGCAGCTTGAAAAAAATGCTGGTCTCAGAAAGAAGGTATCAGTTAAACACCACCCTGAATGCCAGAATCGCATTCGGGCTGTGGGGGGCGGGCGTAAAGCGGCATAGGCTTCAACAGTTTTAATCTTCGTTCGCCACAAGTTTTCCGTGAAAAAGCGCTGCGTGTGCGAATCGCTCACTGCACATGTTACGGTTCGGTTCTGAGGCTTCTACAGGCTTCAAGATGCAATACACACTTAGTTTATTAGTAGGCTTAAAGCAAGGCCAAAGAGGAAGTCACATTATACATAAAGGTTCCTGCCACATATATATATATATATATGTATGGATACGGCATCTGAGCCTGCTTGTCTAGCTTGTGACCCCTCTGCTCCAGGAAGCTCTCGTACTGCTGGCACGCAGCCTGCATGGTGCAGGCGCAGATTCAGCAGATGTCTCCCTCCACAAGAAGCACTATTGCGCTGCACGCCGATGCACACAAACTCCCGAGTAGGCCCGAGTAGGCACGAGCAAACACTCACCGAATATTTATTTTGGTCTGCTCACATGCATTTTTGCAAGAAGCTTCGGGTGCAGTAGCGGTCGCTGCACAACTGCGGCCTCCCAGTTGCGTATCAGATCCTCTGGGCCTTGCATTCCATTGGTATCACACACGCCGGAGATCCACCTCCGACCTCCCCGTTCTTAGGGCCAGAGCCGCAGAGTTTCACCTCGAAGAGGACCTGCGCGGGATCCAGCAAACCTCTCATCGGAGATCCTTGCTGACTTGCTGCCTCACTAAGAGTCTCCCTGAATGCTAGGAAATGCTAGGAAGAGAAGGAAGCCTTTTTGATGCGGGCCGCTAGCAACTGTAGATAACGCAGACATCCCAGCCGTTTCAGCTAGGACACATACAGCCGTGGTTCCACGGCTCGCGTATCTGCGAGCCAAGTCGGAACTTCGTGCATCATGCATTGGACCACAGCAGCTACCAGGTCGAGCTGTAAAACAACCATTCTTGAATGCGACTGTCCTGGTCATTCCTGGTCTAACTGCTCTGGAGCGCTGTAGCAGGCCTGCTAGTGGCCTGCTTGAGGGCTGCACACTTTGTCCGGGCATCAATGCTGGTCGCCTGACTATCACGACACGTTCGCAGTTGCCCGAACGCGGGTCGCTGGAGGCAATGACGAAAGGGAGTCGAGAACTCACATTGGAAGTTCTTGCGCGAGCTACGCCCTGGAATCAAACCGCATACGAGTGTCCATATCCTCAGCACTCGGTCTGATACGAGAGTCGGACACGCGACATGGCATGCTTCGTCTTGTCCAGCTGCGAACCAGTGGGATCCCACTAAGGCGACAACCCCTGCCACAAACTAGACAGCATGTGAACTCGTTTGCAGTCTTCCTGTCTAATCCTCACCGGCATCGTGACTGTCCTAGTGCGCCGTCCAAGTGCAAAAGCATGTCTCCTATATCTCTGACGGAGTCATGCTTAAGACTGTAGAGTTTGGCATGGATGCCCAGTTTAATAGTTTTGTCGACTTCCTCTTAGTGTCATGACACCGACGTTGGCAACCATGTTGATCCGGACATCATGAGCACGATTTTGATCCTCACCGTCATCACGAATATTAAGTCCGGTAGTGATAATAATAACCATGACAGATCATTACCACTGTCAACATCGTCGTCCTACTGTTTCCTGCTGCAGCTTGCGCGCAATCGCTGTGAACATGATGCGCAACGCTAGGTGAGAGTTGCAGAAAGAGATGCGTGATTGTAGAAGCTGCTGTCGGTCGCGGCGCTGGCTGCAGGCACCAGCTTGCTTTCGTGCTGCTTTGCTTGCTGCTATTGCTACTGCTGTCGTCGTCTGCTGCCGGCAGAGTGCACAGATCTGGTAAGGAGACGGACAAGAAGGGAAGGGGACCTGCGTCCTGAGCCGTACGCATCCATGTTGGAGATGACAATCCGTATGCCCTCAACCACGCTGACCTTTCCAGAGCACTGGGTCTGGGTCCGCTCCATACTCGCTCCCTTTCGATGGTAATGTCGCAGCTGAAGTAGATTCTAAGTTGACTATGAACTCTGAACTCTCAGCTGCGGGCAATTGCAAGAACAATGGCGCAGATCGGTTCTGCCTGCTCAGCTCAGTGCTGTGCTTGAATCATCTGCTGCGAAACGCGTGCTGCTCAGCTCAGTCCTTCCACATCCCTTCTTTCTCATAGCTAGCTGCCAATCCCATGACCTCGTTTGGGTTCGGCAAGTCTTGAGTTCTTGGTTACTGCTGCAATTCTCATGCCGCGCTTTGCATGCGGCGTCCGGGCTCTTCAAAGCAACTGAGGCACCGGCCAGAAGAAAGATCAGACTGATGACGGAGTTCACCAGTGCACTCCAAACCTTGGACTTTGCTAAACACCACAGCTTAACCTTATGCAAGATCTGAGTGCAGCTCATCTTGCTACACGCAAGCACAGCAACCGCTTTTCTTCCACTTCATGAAGTTCCAGCACGAACTGCTGAGGCGTCTTGCAGTCATCAAACTCTCTGTCGTCTTTCTTTCTTTCTGCTGGGCTTTGAGGTCACGTCGTGACCATCAGGCCATCGGCCCGTCCAACCACACCATGTTGTTATCTTTCTTTCTTTCTGCCGGGCTTAGGTCATCTCTCTCTCTCTCTCTCTCTCTCTCTCTCTCTCTCTCTCTCTCTCTCACACGCACACACACACACACACATTTTCGTCTGACCTGCCCCCCCTTTTTCTCCCCCCACCCTTTACACCCTCTATCCTGCCTCTATCCCTTCCTGCTGTCTGCGCGCTGACCTTATCCCCCTCTACCCACACCCCAGCGCGCAAATTCGAGCAAGTCGGCCTGTAAGGTTGCTTGCCAATGCGACTTACCCTGCTGCTATGCTCATATTCATGGGCCATTGGGACTCTTCTTCTTGCTGTACCTTGTACTGTGAACAACCGTGACTGTTCCTCGACAAGGTGTGCACTTGGAGTCAGGCAATGCCCCTTCGCAGCTTTCGCCCAAGGAAGAAGCGTGCGATTGCCTCCGAGCACAATGAAAAATGGCTTCACACCATGCTCGCGGGCAGTTTACACTGATTTCAGTTTGCCGCCTGAAGCAGGTAGAAGGCGAAGCCGTACCATGCCAGGAATTCGGTAGCCCACTGGGCCTGCCACATCAAGCACGTATCGTAAGGCTTGGCTTTGGCTTGGCCCTGCCTCCGTATCCATGTCTCGATGATCCAGGTACCACCTTCATGTTGTTGCAATCTCGTCAAAATCTCAGAGGTCATGGTGCTGGGCGAGCGGCTTGTCCCAGAACTTGATCTTCCGGGCGGCCTAGCATGCACAGCAGGCTATCGTAAGACGAGCCTTGAAGTTGAATCCCTGTCGTCGTGGCGCTCCGGCGAGTCCCAACTTTCGGCATGTCAGCTGATTTCCGCGGGTTTTTACCCGTTCCCCTATGGGGTGCAGACGGTCTGTGAGCCTTCTTGGGCTGGTTTGGATGATGTTTGCCACTCAATGAATCGATGAGCGATCGGTCGCTGAGATTCGTAAAGGCATTTGAGAGTAGGGGTAGCGTGTTTGGGGTTCTTATGATAAGGATCCTACCATTTGGGGTGCAAAATAGCGTCCCACATTTTCGAAAACTCCCATTTGAATAGTCTTTTCCAGTCAGATCGACAGCCACGGGCTTCGGACGAGTAAAGCAGACAGCAACTAGCAACGCCTGTTTCAGTTAAATGCAAGCACTTGCCTGGCAGTCTGAAACACCAAATTGGTCTACGTTGGGGGGTCTTGGCAAAAGGCTTGACAGACTGGAAGGCTGGCGCTGATAAAAAAGCTGCAAGCCACGTTCCATTTAGTCAATTTAGCCACCCCGAAAGAGGTGGAACTCGCGGAGCAGGGCGTGGCCGACAAAGACTGCCGATGATGATGGCAGATGATGACCCTCATGATCGCCAAAGAGGCTCCACTGCAAACGTTGCTTGTGGCCCCTGCCGCGGGCGCAGTGATGTACTCAGAGCACTCCGGGGAAACAAGTATTTGCTTCCTGAACTTCGTTCCCCACCACACTCTTGTTGTAGAAACGAAAGATGCACGATGATACCTTCCCTGACTTTTGCATGTATCGACTTCGAGGTACACCCGCATGCAGAGGTTACTGATCATGCAGAGGTTTGCTGATCAGCGCACCTTGAAAACGAGGGCTGCTGCGGCAACCAACATGGCCAGGCCCATAACCTAAGCTTCAGACTCGGGATCGGCATCGAGGCCCTCAAGCCACTATTCAGCATAGCAGCCACGTTGAGACCCTGCTCCCGGTACAAGAAGCGTCGTCTCTTCTCCCTGAAGGAAAACTTCGTTCTGCACACCATTGAGTCACAGCCGGGCTTGATCCTCCGGCCTGAGCAAGGATTCTTCCGCATCTTGTGGCCTGACACGAAGGGGGCTCAACCCTTCTGCAAAAAAGTCTTGTCCCTGCGGGCCCGACACACCCAACTCTCCCACCAAGCGCACGATCAAAATGATGGAAGACAGCATGTGGGAGATCGCCTGCAAAAGACGCACTTGTAAATTACGGTGGCTTGATGTGCTGCAACGGATATCACCGGATGACACCCAGGGCCTGCAAGCCCAGGCAGTACAGTGATGCCCCAATGGCTCGGTACGCAAACTTGAAGGCAACGCCCATCATGACGGCACTGCCTGCGTGAGCTGGGAGCACAGTCTGCGCGATCTCACTGCTTTGCTTGCTAAGCTACAGCGACGCCCCTAAAGCCTGTAGCATCACCCCCTTGGGTTCTGGCTGATGACATCGGCTCCGGAGATGAGGACCAAAATGAAGCCTGCGGCAGGACCCTAATATGGTACCCTAAATGGCAGGATCCTAACTTTCGGAAACTCCCATGTATGAGAACAGAAGCAACAGTTGAGAGGCCGACTTTGTCTGCGCTCTTGCAGCGACGAGGCCTAGCAATGTTGGTGCAACACATTGCCGGTGCAATGCCACAGTCACATGGCCTCCTGAAGAACGCGCGGGTACCCAGTGTCTTCGTCGATCTCGCCAAGCATGCACAATTTGGGTGATGCATCGACTTATGCCCGACTGCAGCATACAGCAGTAGTTAGAATTATCTGCATAAAGATGCAGAAGGACATGCTATGTGCCGGGCAATGCCCGAACACCACCACATGTTGCAACAGAAACACCAGCATTCCGGAGTGCAAAGGTCGCGACGGCACTTCCGTTGGGAACAGCTTGGTGGCGGTTCCGCAGGCCAGAGCCTCGCAGTAGTTTTGGTGGGCCCCACACTTCACCCAGAGGTGGCGTATCTCGCCGGTAAACTTGGGAAGGAACTGCCTTGACTGAAGCCGAAGGTGTCGGGTGTCACCTCTGTCTGCTTCTCAGGCGCTTTGCTCGACACCACGCCTCTCTTCCCAGCCTCCAGTTCGACCTCGCGTGCCGACATCCTGACCGGTGGTCGGGGAGGCAAAAGAGGTCGTCCAAAGCCAATTCAATTCTACCGGCCTGGGCCTGGATGGTCACAGCTGCATCCGCTCTTGGCCAGAACGTAGCGAATTACTGTTGGTCTGCTTGCGTGCTTGAGCTCTACATGCAGTCTCCATGTCCCTAGCTTGAGTGCTTTTTTGCCAGGTCTGGCAAAAGCAATCGTGCAAATACTATGGATAATCGGCCAAATGCGGTTAGCGTTCGTTTTGCGGGAGAAATTGTGTCCATGCTTCTTGCCGGAAGCAGCCGCTGTTGGCAACTATCTAGAGTCTAGAGCTTGCTGATGTGCTGCAGAGCGATTTCTCATCAGTCACTCTGAAATATCGAGTGGCCACCACAACAGCGAAAAGCGGCTCGGCGGTTGCCAGCACCTTGTCGTTGTCATCCACAGCTGCCAGGCAGCGACCTGAAACAACCACATGAAAACGCACATGTTCTTGGAGCAGAGATGCTGCATACCTCTTCAATAGCTGAGGTGCGCAGCTTCGCAGCTCAACCCTTCCATCTTTGGGCAAGGGGGGCCTGGGCAAGCTCGGACTGAGAAGCCGAAGAGCACTCCCAACGGCCAGGGAGCATATGCTGCACGGATACAGCTCGCTCAACAAAACACTCAAATGAAACCACATCTTTGTTCTGCTACATGCTCTCAGCTAGTTGCGTCCGCATTGCACGGGCCAGCTGTGCTTCTGGATAGTGGCCTCCCACCGCCGGTGGCACAGTGAAAGCAGAACGAAGTGGACCACTACTACAGCAATTCCAAGCGTATTTTCAACCATGCTAGACTCTGCCCCTGCCTCTAGTTTGAGAGTAAACGCCTGCTTGGATTTTCGATTTGTGAGTGCTGGAGGATCCCCAGCCCATCACCTCGGATGCAGCTTAGCTTTCTACCAGATCTTGCAGTGATCACTAACATATTGGGGAAGAATCCCCGATATGTTAGTGCTATGCATCTGCCGGCTACCCACAACATCTGGTGGCCCGGACGCGTCTGTCGACGTGGCAATATCTTGCACTGGGATGTAACCTGGAAACACCACAAACATGACATAGGTGCGGCCACGGGAAGTCCGGAAATTATCGCAGTGCGTCTCTGAGGACGAGGCTTGCGAAGTTTGGACCTCGCTCCCTGCTGCATCTTCTCGACCTTTGCCGAGGCTTTGGCCGCCGCCTCTGGCCTCCCGCTGAAGAATCTCAGGATCAAAAAGACAGCTCTCTGACCGCCATCTTCAGTCTTTTTTCTGAAACACCTCCGTGGGCTCCTCTTGCCCTCTTTGGCTGCGGCATACCGCAGCTGAAGCAGATTGAAACGGGGGCATATAAGATCAAACCGTGCGCGAACGGAAGATTCAGCGCACGCAAGTGAAAGCAGGTGCTCGTGCAGGTTCAACTTTCGAAGATTTGCAGGTTTGCAGCTTTGGAGCAAACTGGGGACAAATTCAGCGGAACAGCGGTCTTTCAAATCGATGTCAGTGATTGCGAGTCCGTCGCGACGGTGAAGGCTTGCTGCTGTTCCATAACGATTCCTGGAAGAGACAGTCCTGCCGAAACCTGCTGTCAGAAAGTCTGAAGCATTCTTTGCACTGTCAGCGCAGGCAATGCGCGATCCTGCAGTACGGCGGAGGCCAGACCTTCAGCTGATGCTGACTTTAAGCATACTTGCTTTCAGTTCATGCACATGCATAAACCGTCAGCAACCTGTATCATGCAAT
Organism: Symbiodinium sp. CCMP2592; assembly: GCA_905221615.1. Lineage (NCBI taxonomy): Eukaryota > Dinophyceae > Suessiales > Symbiodiniaceae > Symbiodinium > Symbiodinium sp. CCMP2592. The sequence goes on along the minus strand of CAJNDT010006015.1, from coordinate 235,520 downwards.
CCAGTCAAGATCGCTTGCCAAAGCAGCTTACGGAAAGCATTATGCTGCATGAAAATACAGGTGTGAGAGGTCGCACTTTTGGCGACGGCTGTCAGCACACCCATCAGATCAGACTTCACGGGTTCAAGGAGGGTCAGTGACGCCTCATCCCTTGTAGCCTCCTTGGCAGCGATGGCAGGTGCACGGAGTAACAGTGAGGATTTCGACAAGTCATCCAAAGACGTGTAGCGGTCCATGAAACAGCTAACAAGGATCCTGGCCGAATGCGAGACAAGGCACGATTGCAGCATCATCAGCGTTGCATCGAAGCTGCCCGGTGCGGGCCTGCCGTCGATTTTCAGGATCGTCCAGCCAACTTGCACCTGCAGGCAAAGACTTGGGAGAGCTGACTCAAGCAGCACTTCTCTAGGAGTGCTAGAATAATTTCTGTGTCGGGCCTGAATGCTCACGCAATCCGAAACCTATCCTATCTAAAAGCCGTGGTTCCCAAGCGGGTTGTCATTCTTGGTTACGTTCTTGCACCAACGCAATGAACACGAACACATTGGATGCGTCACCTGGACTTGCAGGACAGTACTCTGAAACCTCAAAAATAGCACAAAGGCTGGCATTCTTTCTCGTGCATGTGGGGGGGAGGGGGTGTTGAACGAGAGAAAGCTTTGCAAGGTTCCGGCGTTGAAGTACCTGGTACAACTAACATGCACCTACCATACCCATCAGACTGAAAAGTCGTTAAAAGCAGATGATGATGCCAACACGAGACCTGTCGTACACACATGCCGATGCACTTATCCGCGTTGCCAAGGAAATGCAGCATGGAATTCTCGGGGTGATCCCCGAGCCACTTTACAAACAGCGCCTATTGCCTGTGACTGATCTTCGGACAGCCTTGCTGTGCTCACCAATGAAGCCAGGCTTGACGGCCTTCACCTTCATCCTTAGATTCACTCTGTATCTGCAGTCATGCCTTCCTTGCCCAGATAATTCGTGCTATTTGTCTGGAGGTATAGGAGTCTCGCGACAAAGACTCGCAAAGGTGTATGTGTGTGTGTGTGCGCTCTGTGAATGATGCAAGTTTTCGTCCAGATTGCACTTGCCCATAGTTGCTGCCTGACGCATGTCCAAAAGGAACCATAGCAACGCAAGCAACAACGAAGCACAATGCCTCAAAGCCAACCTAAGCGTCCTGAATGTTTACCCTTCCCTTGACTGTCTATCCATGTTCACATCGGTATACAGCATCAGCAGAACGATGCATGTCAAGTCTCGGCAAGCGCATGCTGAAGTCCAACCCAAGAGGGCTTTCGTAGAACCATACATCTCTCCTTGCAAGTGTGGACTGATCACAACACCAAAATGAGTTTGGGATGGCGGGAATATGGCGATTGTGCACGATCACAGTAGTTGCGTCGGGGCGCGTGCTTACCCCATCTGGGAGCAGGAATGTTATCACAAGCGGCGCGGAGGTAAATCCGGGATCTTCACCTTAGCAGGAGCAGCTGCGCAATCTGCTGTCTAGAAAGACCTACATGTGGGTGCCATCGACGATGCTGATGTTGATGCGTCATGCATGTTGACAGCGAGGCGCGGATGGCAACCTCTGCAACCATAGTCTCGTGGTCGCCGTCTGGCGACTTTTCTTCGGAACAGCAAATTGGAATGGCCCCCATAGCAGCTCCAGGAAGGAACGCTACGCGCTGTGACGGATTGTTGGACTTAATCGGCCAGGGAGGCTGCATGAGTGCATTCTTGTCGTTTCACGCACCGACTCAAATCGCGCATCCTATAAAGATCTCGTGTGATCTGCTGCTTTGCACTAGCACCCAACCTACTTTGCTGGTAGCAGAAAATGCAGAGATCCTGTTGGGAAGCCTTGCTTGAAACAGACGCCTGCGAGCCAAGTGAAGTATCAGAAGACAGCAACAGGGTTCAACCTGAAGCCATGCACTGCGCAGGAAAAGAAGAGCTTGCAGGTACAAGTCAAAAAAAAACTGAGCTTCCGACAGAGCATCGGCTGGCCAAGTGATTTCAAGCTTGTAGGCACCTGGGCCGTGCTTCCGCGGCTGTTCATTTGCTTCCAAAGGGCCGAACATCTCTTGATCTCTCGAATTCGCTTGTGATTTCATCAAATTTCGCGTCCAAGCCGCCGTGTCGGATAGGCAGAACGCTGCGCAAACCTTATGCTACAGGGACTTCTGCATAGCTGCAAGAGCAAAAGCGTGACCGGTTCCTGGTCGCTGTGAGCCTCGCTTCCGATGCGACTCTCCGGGTCAAGAGTCTTCTCCGAAGCCCGGGCTGAAGCATGCGCCGGAATCTGATCATCAGAGTCGCAACACTTGCAGGGGCGTCATCATCTGTATATTGCAGCCCACGGAAACTGCAAACTGACAGTTGACGTTCGAGGTCTGCGAGCCTCATGGTTGATGTCCGTGCCAAGGAATGCACTCGCCCAGCATCGGATCACCTTTTCTCAACGGTGCAGCGGCTTTGCCGCCTTCTCTCTCATGCGGCTCTGAGCTGCAGGCATCCCGCAAACTACGGCGGTTGTTGAAAAACACCTGCCAATCGCAAGGTCATCCTTGTGCACTGCTAGCGCCTCTGCTCTGCAACCCTGCGATGAGCTCAATAGCCTGGCTAGTAGCCTTCGCTGTCTACTAAAACCCAAACTTTTCTGAACCGTGTGGAAATTTGCCCCCCGCCCCCCCCCCCCCCCCCCCCCCCCCGTACTGCGGAGCATGGCCTTCCACACTGGAAAGCTTCGTCCAGGAGCGGTGGCAGTGACGGACAGCAGCGTCACTGCACAGGTCGAATTTGCCAAGGGCCAGTACATGCGCAACTTTGCCACGGCTGGCGAAAAAGCTGTCAAGCTGGAGGACACCGAAACGAAGACTGAATGTGACGAGCCATCTTAAAGAGATGCTCCGACATGAGAGAACACAGTGACTGACTTGGCGTGGAGCTATGCCATGCCAAAGGCATCTACCACTATGCGGGGGCAGAGCTGCCGAACTCCATTCGAGGCATTTTTCCGAGAAAAGATGCCGCGCTTTGGGGCTTAGGACATTACCGGTGGAAAGTCGGGCTTTGCCTCCAATCCGCTGGACTAAGACGCCTACATAAAATTACATAAAGGAAGGCGGTTCGAGGTCGCGCTTCATCGTCACGAGGTCCCACTTGGCTTATTTCACGTCTGACAAGCTCCACGAACTGCTTGACATGGATCGGGATCGGAGCCAAAGAAGGCTATTCCAGTACTTCATGGCTGCAAGGGTGTCGGTCCAGTGCCGAAGGCAGAAAAGGATATTTCTTTGCGAACCTTGTCAGGGAGCGTCAACAAAATACCATCTACATCTTGTTCTGCCGCCCCTCAGGCGCTAATGCAAGTACAAGTGGCTCGATCTGCACTTGGTCGACACGACGGCTGCATGCTTCCAAGTTGAGCTTTCCATTCCAAAAGTCGTTTTGGATTCCTTTATCCAGGCCAATGTCGTACTCGAAGCCGCCCAAGTTGCAGAACGAGACCTGGGACACGCCGCGTCAAGGCACAAATTGGTGCATTCGATCACAATAAAACAATATTATAATATTACATTACCATATTATCACATTCTCGTAGTATATTATCGTATTGTTGCATATGATCTTATTATCTGAATGTTATCGTATTATCGTATTATCTTCTTATCCTATTGTCTTATCACCTTGTTATTCTAGGAATTCTCGAGTTGAGGCTCCGGATCTGTTATGCCAGCGAGGTCATCAAGCAAGACCTCCAAGGGCAAGGCTTGCTTCGTCTGCCTGGTTCTTAGTAGGGAATGGGGTTCCTTTAAGGGTTCCTTTAAGGGTTACTATAAGGGTTATACTATAGGTGCCCTATAGGGGTTTAGGGTTCTTGGTAGGCTGTCTGGTTCTTAGTAGGGAATGGGGGAATAGACTACGACTATCATTGTGGATTATATAGGGACTACTATAGGGATCCATTCCCCCATTCCCTACTAAGCACAAGGGAGTATTGTGCCAGCACATGCCACTTAGGGCGGGAAGATGCCAGCCTCCCCTGCATATGTCGCGGTCCAAGTGCAAGTACGATTGCCTCTGGTTTACTGAAGGATATGCAAATGTGGGTCGCTGCATGTGAAGCTGTGGGCAACTTGTACAGGGCCAAGTAGGCAAAGACATGCAAAGACTGTAGCTAAGGCACCGTTCGGAGTATCACCTGCTGGCTGCTGTTTCGCAGACAACATTGCTGGCATCTGTGTCTCTAGCACTTCTCAGGTTCCGAAGTTTCGACATCTGGGCTTCGGACAATATCCACCGGGCTGTTCAAGCTCGCACCGCTCTGTTTTGCCTAAGAAACACGCAGCTGCATGCTGTCCTGAAACACAAACCCTTTGGCTGCAACTAGCCACATCACTATACCGTCATGACAGGGGCAGGCATGCAACACAAGCAACAAGCAGCAGTGGCAGCGGCAGCAGCAGCAACAGCGGCGCCTGTCGTTGTGCCAGCACATGACATTGGACTATTGTGCGACAAGAAAACTAGACAATGCAGCTCAAGCCACTTGCGATCTCTTGCGTCGGGCATCGCCCCGGGAGTGAATACCAAATGGCATCAGGGTAAAATGCCTCACTTTGAGCTACCGGTAACATCCTGGCACTCTAGTGTTTTGCGCCTCAATAGCTCAGGGCACGACTATGGATTGCCTCGGGTCGACTCGGACACAGCCCACATTGTAGCCGTACCTGAGCCATACTAACAAACCGCATCGTGCCATTTCAGCAGAATATTATTGAACATGTCGATCGGCCCTGGTAAAGAACTTTGCTGGCACATTGCTGTTGCATACTGTATGTACTCCTACAGTCGCAACTGCTTGCTGCAAGTGCTCCGGGTTCCAGCGCTAGAGTACCACGCGTAAAACCTGCTGCTAAGACCATTGCGCTTGCCACTATCGACAGTATGAGTGATGCTTTAGCCTGCCGCTGTTCTAACTACACTGAGAAGTCCTGCTTCCTCTCGCTCCAGATTCTGCGATTCCACTAAGATCAGGCGAGGCTGCAGCATGCTGCGAATGATGATGGATTATGACGACCAATGACGGCAAGCATATCTGCAACAACACCAAGAGGAATGAAAATGACAGCAAGCAAAGGCTCCGTGGCTTTTCCGCCCTGCTGTCCAAGTTGCTTGTCCCAGTGACTCGCCTGGAACAGGTAGCCAAGATGCAATACTGCAGCACATGAACGGATGGAGCTTGGCCGCGAACTGTGAAACAAAAGCAGTTTGAGGCAAGCCAGCTCATGGTATCATCTCTACGAGCCTTGAAGGTGGGGTCCTGCACTTTGCCCTCGGCTTTGGCGCCACAGCATGAGGGCTCTGCATAGTTGGCGCTCATTGCCGAAATCAACATAACACCTCTTGAGTCCAAGCTGCTTGTCGGAATTCTCCGAAGCCTCTGTCGGGCAAGAACAAGATTCAAGTTCTCAATACAGTTGGGCCTATGGTGCTGACTGCCATGCATAGGTTTCGCGTCCAGGGACTGTCGAACAAACGTTTGCCGTTCTGATAAAGCGCGTCGGTCGGCTTGGTCGTGACAAAGAACCGCTCAATTCCTTTCAGCGCAAGATAAGTCTACAGTTTGTCGACGTGCCTGCTCCGACATCCTTCAGCTGTCTGCAAGTGTAAAGGCTTGAATTGGGGCCGCAACGGTCGATTCCGTGCTTGCGTGGACATTGTGTGACGATGTCGTTGTGCAGATACCTCACGGGTGAGCGGGTGACTGGGGAACTGCGCAACTTCACTTTGCTGGGCTAAGCTCTCCCTCAGGCCAGTGCCAAAGAACGCCTCCCAAACTACCTCAGCTCAATAGTGTCGGAGATTTTGCTCGTATATCTCCAAAACATCTCGGACCACTTCGCAGTTGCCATCCCAGCCAGAACAGCTTCAGCCAAAGCTCCCATGTTCGTGCTCAGGTTCAGCTCACGAGGCCAAAACGGCGAGGACGCCTGCGCACGGTGCTACCTTGTTACGAGGCATCCGACTAAGAAACAACCGGGAATCAGGTGCACGAAAGAGGAGCGTATTCAAGGGCACATGCAAACATCTCAAATGCTGTCCTTTGCCCTGGGTGTTGAGCCCTCTATTACACTTGTGGTGTGCCTGCCTGATGCGTCGTACATCGTAAAGTTAGTACCGACTCTTGATCTCGTTCCGTCTTGAACCCTTCAGCCTCCAAGTTCCTGGAATCACGAGATCTCTCGCAACAAATCACACGATTTTGCTGTAGATACGAGCCAAGTCAACATCTCAAAGAGACGACAAAACTTCAGGGACCGACCATGGGCTAGTGGAGCCCAAAGCACTGTACACTGTACACTTGCCGGTCAGGCTTCTTCAGAAGCGGGGGTGCCGTGCACCTCCCTCAAAACTTGCCCTTGCCCTTGCCTTTGCCCTTCTCGCCTTTGCCACCACCGGAGCCATACTTAGGGCCCTTCGCTGCTGCTCGGCTTACGCAACTGGCAATCCACTCGCCTGTGCTCGGAAAGCCGGGCTGAGTGGTGCCAATGCAACGGAAGTAGGCACCCCAATCACCTACGGACTCCTTCCGCTTGCGCCATTCTGACTGCAAGTGCTCCAAGCGTGCAGGCAGCTTGCAATTGGTCTCCTCCATGTCATTGAGAGTTTTGGCCACATCCCCAATGACGATGTCTACTACGGCCATCTGAAACATAAGAATCTCCCTCGAGACCTTGGTGGCCTGAAACACGGGTCCACCCTGGGGTTGGGTGCCAGAGCGCTGCCACCACATGACCCAGCGGAGCGAATTCTCATCTGCATACGTACTGAGAAAGACATCCCTCGCTGGGCAAGCTGGGTATCCTTGCATCACCGTGAACAGCACAAGCAAAGCTCCCAGATCTGGCGAGTGGTCCTTGTGCCGGAAGGACTCTTCCTTCACGAACCGCGTCAGGGTGGCGCCCACCTTGTTGCGGAGGCTGTCTCGAGTGTCTACCAACCAGCGGAAGGTACGCCAGAAGTTGCACAGCGCCTCGAAGGTTGCAATCGCTGCACTCTTGTCTGCATCCGGCCTCATCATCTCCACGATCATCTGGTTGATGAGGCGCGGGAACACCTCCACGGCTGCTGCATCCTCGTTACCAGCCTCGAACACCTTCCTGCCAATCTGCAAGACTTGCTTGCTGAGTTCCTCACGCCACTGAACGCTCCCTGCCGCATGCGCCTCGTTGATCCACACTGGCAGGAAGAACTCGAAGGGTGACTTGTTGGTGTTCTGACGAAGGCCCCCGTCAAAGGCCTCCTTTGAGAGAAGTTCACCAGCCGTTCCCAGATTCTTTCGCTCTCGGCTGACGCCCACACCGAGCAAGGCCTCGGTGTAGAGCTTGCCCGTGCTCCAGCAGCAGATGTTCTTGTCAACCTTGGCCACTGCAGATTCTGCCTCACTCGCCGGGCGAGAGCCAGAGGTCGTGGATGCTACATCAGACAGCAGCTCCAGGAAGATGTCAAGTTGCTCCTCCTTTTCTGCCAGCCCGACCCGGCGAGCGAAACTACCGATGCGCTCGGCCAAAGAATCATCCCCACGGCAGATTCGGCGCAGTTGCTGCTCCACCTGCTGCTTGCGACGCAGTTCGTGGATCTCATCCTCATCAAGGATGGGCAAGACTGCCTTGGGATTCTGCTCACAGAAACGGACTGCCGACTGGTACGTCTTGTCCCGCTCCTGCTGTGTCATCTGTTCCCCCAGATCACAAAGAACGGACTGCAGCTGAATCAGGAGGGTTGTGACTGTGTAGGCAGGGCTCCAGCCACTGCCAACTGTACTCTTCCACTCTGTGTGAACGTGGCCAAAGTTGCCAAGGACGTCTAAGCAAATCACGAGCTTCCCCTGAAGCCGTCCGTCTTGCTGCACGTACGAGGCGCCGCCGCGATATTGAAAATCGAAAGAGAAGCCGATATTGGGTGCACTCAGCGGATAGTCACAGGGAAAGTCGATCAAAAAGTGGAGCGGGACTGTGACACAGCCAAGATGTGTCACTTGCATCTGCGTCCCAATTACACCATTCCACAGGCTCAGGTCAGCATCCGAGCATGGTGCTGCTGCCGCCAATGGAATGGGCTCTTCTTGGAGGCCCTTGAGGTCGGCCAGGATGCGTCGGCGGGCGGCTTGGCTCAGTGGAGTCGGGGAGGGCATGGCGATTTGGCGTGAACAAGTGGAAGTTCTGACCAACTACTTGAGCATGGAAGGGCGCTGCGGCCAGGACAGCAAATCAAGACGGTCACGAGCCCCCAAAGCAAGGCCCGCCCGAAATCATCTGAACCTACAAGCCGCCTCGAACCATCGAGTCTGGCTACGGGCCAGGCCCGAAGATCAGACGCTGAGCTTTCCGTGTCACTGACACCAAACATCCGGGCTGTCCCTCGTACACGGGCAAGTGCGATACGTTTAGTTTCAATACAGCGCGGGGCACACACAATCCTAGACTCAAGGCTGGGGAATTTAGCTGCTTGATGTCAGGATTTCGCTAGCACGGAAAATCTGCGGCTAACGAAATCGCAAGCTGGCGAGCTAAAGAGACAAGCATACATAGACAATCGGCGTTGCTTTTTCAGATCACATATTTCTAAGCTTTCACCAAGTGTCTTGTTGGAAGAGTGGGCCCCTTCTCGGAATCGTGGGCAGCATGCTATGCTAGGCTGTGCTGAAACATGAAAGCAACTTTGATATCGGACCTGGGGTTTGAACTTCAGTCTGAGCCTACAGTGCCTACAGATCAGAAGCTATCGGATCGCATGGTAAAGTGCGGCGCAGTACACTTAGAATATAATTTCTAGCTTGGCATAATGATGTTCTACTCTTGCTGGAAGCATGTTGTGAAACGCTGCTGTGTTCTGTAGGCTACGCGAAATGGAAGGCCACGTCACATCATATACTGCGAAATTTAACAGGCCGCAGGCTGCCACACCACCAGCTTAAACTTGGCGCCAACCGCTTGCAAGCTTTGTGGTTGTTGTCGTTGATGCTTTTTTACGTCTGGCCTTTCCCGAATTGCCAGGCCTTGTACATGTAGAAGCCGGTGGATGGAGCCGTGTCTGGCTTCTTGCAGCCACCTTTGCCATCTGGAAGCTCTCCAACTCCCACATCACAAACACCCGTGGTGGGCACCTTAGCTCCAAGCGTGGATCGGGGGCTTGGTCTCATGTTTCAGCAGCAAGGCTCCAACAACTTGCCGACAGAAGCCTTGTTGCATGCCAACACGGACGGATACAGTCCAGTCAAGTCTGGTCAAGGCCACAGCTGCAAATCCGAGCCACACACCGGTACTCGTTGCTGATTCTGAAGGAATACGCACCCTTGCACTCTGGAGCGTCCACAGAAGCAGCCCTCTCCATGCAGCAAACATTTCCTGCCAGGTCATGCTGCCTGTGCTGATGGCTCCGGTTTGGCCTATGCAAAGTCACACCAAGCAGCTCTTCGCCTGAACCGCACCAATCGCAATACCCACTGCGGCCATTGCAGTGTAACAGGCAATCCTTACATGCTGGACAAAGGACCCTTAAACATCTCAACACGAGCGACCCTACCTACTTACGAAGGCAACCATGAAAGAAATCTGCACGGAACATTTTTGAACCACATGACAAGGATCTTGTGATGCATGCTTCAAAAAAAAGCGCCTTGCTGGCGTCACGCAGGTATGCCACTTGGTGGTCGCGAAGGTAGCGCCTCAATAAGTTGACAGCTGCAGGCAAAGATTGACTTTGCCGGCTGGGGTTGAGTGTTCCGTCTGAGCCAAGCGGATTCATTACGAAGCTTCCCCAAGCCCTTATCTCAGATAGTTTTGGCAGGTTGCCTTCGCATTCTGGTGGGTCCATCGTTGCACCCTGCCGGCAGCAGGCATTTCCAATACCACACCAGGCACAGTCGCCGGATACGTTGCCACAAGCTCGCCAGCAGTCCTCGCCTCGGGCCCGCTTGGAAGCAAACTTTTTCGATCGCTTGAGCATGGCTTGACTCCGGGCCTGCATGTTTCAGTGCTGCAGGTGGCCAGGAGTGGTTCTTTGCACTCGCCGTCGTGGCCACAGACGCATGCCCGTAAAACAACGCCTGCAAGCCGAAGCTGTCGAGGTTTTTGGGCGTTCTATGTTGCATGATGTTGCATGGGCTGGGCCTGCTCAAGCAATTTAGTCGTGTTCACGAGCGGGGGCTGGATGCTGTTCGGGTCGATTAATAATGGAGCTGCACCGACCGCTGCCAAGCCAACTAGTCTGGAAAGGGAGAAGGCATGTAAAGGATGCGCCGCCGTCAAGCAAGTGATGGCCAGTGCAAGCACAACCACCACCTGGCAGGTTACACGTGGCAGCTGATGGTGCTCTATGAAAGCGCTGGTTGCTCCACAGGCAAAACTCACCAGGATGCCAACAAGCGACTACAAAGAAATGATAGAGCGCCCGGCAAGCAGGCCGAGAACAAATTCGGTCCTGACTTGCGCGTGCATGCAGCGGCCTGGGTTGTGCAAGTGCGAAACAACAACAAGTCTTCAGCTTCCCATTCCAGGCCCAAGCAGGCGCGATTTAACTCAGGAGCTGTGTGAATGTCTGGCCCGTCTCGTCGACTGCCAGTGGTTGGAGCTCCATCGCTGTCGAGCGGTGTTGCGGTTGGAGCTAAGTCTACATCACTGATGGTCAACCGTGGGATACATGCTCAGTTCCTCGCTGCCCGCGGAATCTGCTTGCAGTCATTTAGGGTGGAGTTCCGAGCATGTCAGTGGTAGTTGGCCAAAGGGCTCTTTGCAGTCTCAACACAAGCTTGCAGATGCATCACAACATCAAGAAAGGAAATGCGTTTGCAGGGTCGAAGGGAAACGCAAGACGGCAGCAAGCAGTAAGTGGGCGGCCTCGAGATTTCTTCTGGGATCTGCACGTCTCCTGGCGAAGGCATCTCAAAGAATCTGCTTGGACCTGCTTGTGCACAAGTTGCCTTCGCATGGGGACTCACCATGAAGACATGGCCGTGACGCTTCGATCGCGAACCAACGCGTTACAAAGAACTCTGGTAGAGGAAGTCTTGCAACTCTTCCTACCTCTCACAGCTGTCTAGGTCTGCCTCCCGCTCGGTATACACAGTTGAGTGACTTCAAACCCTGTCGGATCACCAAGAGCTATACCTATTGTGCCCATGATGCCTTGATCCTTGAGGCTCGTGTCACCTGCGTAAGGATCCAAACAACTGGCAGCAGGCATCAGCCGGCCCATGATGGCATGCTCGAAGCTCAGACCCTTTTTCCGGTCACTGTCATAAGCAAAACGGTTGGAGGTACTGCTACATGAGAGGCCTTGCAATGCAAAGCGTGATAACATAGTTGTCAGGCGTGTATTGTAGCTGCCTATCTAGTGCCCTCTGCAGCATTCGTAAACAAACGAACTTATGTATCAACATGTACCGCAAAACATGCAAGCAAGTGAAATCTGGGACTATGGCTTACAGCTTGGCAGGTGCGAAATCTCGACATCAGTGCATACATGAGCAGTGCATATATAAGTCTGCATACGTACATGTACATACATGTATCAGACACAGATATACATGTACATACATCATACTGCTGAGCCGTCCGCATCGCCTTAAGCCAGTCTATACAAATCGAACACCTGGTGCCATGGTGACAGTGACATGGTGATGATGACGGTGAGCAGGATGACCGTGATGGTGATGTAGTGATTGGGCGGAGTGTCAACATGATGACCGTCATGATGGTCATTCTGACGATTCAGATTTTACGGAGGGGCCTGTTGATTGAAGATCTCGGAGAGAAGTCGGTCTGGATATTCATGCAATGAAACCGCATATACACACCGAAAACTCAAGTAAGCAAACAGCGGTGGACACTCCGAAGTTGTGATCACTGGCTGACAGATTCAGAATGACATTCTGCTTCAATTGCGCAGCCTTTCTATGATTTGCTGCCGCTCCGAGAGGCACTGAGGGTCGAGACACTAAACTGGCCCTTCTAAAGAAGAAGCGGTTCTGGTGCTGTTGTTACCTGGTATTTGGAGTCATTGTCTTGACATGCAGTGCCGGCAGCCATGGGATAAATCAACTAAGTCCCGCATCCGTTATGTTCAGGACATTTGGGGACCTGGCCATGTAAGCAAGCAGCTGTACTTCAACCTGCCGGAAAACTTGGGCCATGGAACACGTGCAATCTGAGGCTGCAGGTTCGACTGCGACTTGTGCTGGCACAGTGCCTGCTTTGCATAATTCTGCGAGGGTACTTGTACTTCAGCAGGTGAGCGCCCGACAAGTCACGGACAAAATCTGCGATAGAACAAAGATCCGCTGATCAGTCTTCTCATGCCTAGCCGCTTCGGCATACTGGAGGCTGTCAAGAGCCGTGCTTTCAAGCTAAATACGGCCATGGTTAACAACCTGAGGAAGAGAACAACAAAGCAGTGATGATGTTCCTATTGGCATCCTCGTTGATTGAAACTCTAAGACAAGTCTGCATCCTTATTCAACGACCACAGAAGCGGTGCAGGATCGAGCTTTGCTCGAAGTGTCGCCAACCAGGGATCGTGCACAAGAGCCGTCCAAAGACTGTCATCTACACAAGGGGTGTTCTCAAAATGGGTTTGCATTATCAGGTCCCGGCTTCTATGTAAGGTCTCTCTCCCACGTAGATAGTCGCTATAGTCGGCTGATGGTGGATGTCTCGCAGGTGATGCCGCGAGCTCTAAACAAAATGGTTACGCCACGTAACTAACTGCACGTGGTGGAGATGCACACGGCTAAAACAGAATCCACATAACGTTACACCGGCGGAGACTCCATGCCTGGAGAGAGGGGTGCACGACCTGTGTTTTTTCAAGCTATCCGGGGCAAACGCGCCACAGTGCAAAATAACAACAAACAATCAAAGCCAACAGAACTCGGGAAGCGCTTGGAAAATTGCACAAACACTGCATTAGAGACATGGGAAGCCCCTGCATGATCTGTCGAACAAGACTGTGCTGCTGAATAGTGCTTTTGTTCGACCCACTTGGACTGATGAACATAGCCCGTAACAGGAGGAATACATACCTCGGGTGCCCTTCATGGAGATAAGAACGGTCAGGTCAGCCCTCTGTCCTACCGGACAAAAAGGCCTGTCACAAGATGGTGCATACATTATTGGTGTCAGGATAGCATCCACCCATCATCGATCTCCCCTGTCGACGTGAACAGGAGGGCTTATGAGGGGCGATAGCGAGCAGCCGTGGATTTGTTGTGGAATGCACCTCTGGGGTGGACAACAGCCTGGAGGCAAAAGTCCAAACTGTACAGCTGATGACTGCAGTTGCGTGGCAGTTGCACTTGTATGGCAGCGCACAGGATTTGGCACTGTACTGCTGTACTGATCTCATCGAAGCGCAAGGAGCTCAAGCAGCTCAAGAGCCCCTTTCGAAGGCTTAGCAGGGAGCCTCCGGGGCCTTGGCGCCGATATACAGATATAGACATAGATGTAGAATGATGTAGAGAAAGATTTAGACATGTATATATTATATGTGCATATATATATATACATACATTAGTATGAACATCAAAGCAATGTGTGAAAAAGGGAACACGCCTCTGAAGAGCTGAGGTCCGCTCGTCGGCCTCAATACGACGCGCCGGCTGCCCATCCTGCAATTCACAACGAGACCTCCGTAAATTGCAAAGAGCCAATAAAAAAATGCCAGCCTCGACGATGAGACCGCCGCCTTCCGCAGCGATGGCCTCTGCAGCTGTCTCGTGAACACGATGCCAGCACTTTCCAACTGGTCTGTGGCGATGGCAATGAAACCTCGTTTCGTCAGCTGCAGCTGCGGACGAGCCTGGCAAAAAAGTCCAGAAAGCAGTTTGTAACTTCTGGCGCGTCGTTTAGCTCAGCAGTCGAGAAGACCAGAGCTCCGAGATTCGATGCCTCTGACCACCGCTTGCATGCAGGTCGGAGAACGAACCTGTCATGACATTTTCGAAGGTTGCAACATCATCAGAAGGATGGCACACGATGGTCAATGGTGTGCATTCATCTGCCGTACCCGACACAGCGGCCTGTCGCCGCAATGCTCGACTCGATAAGAGCTCTGTTGGGCCAGCGAATCCTGCACGGCAGCAGCGATCAACAGCTGGAAGTGCCCAGCATGTTCAAGCATGCTGGGAAGCGCCATTCTCATGAACGTTCGCTGCTCTGGGCCTGTGTGATTGGCGTTCTGCGGGGGCGCTGCCGCAACTCATCGGTCCACTTGCCACACTGCAAAGCCTTTGTGCTGTTGAAGTTAGTCTACCAGGCAGGCACATGCGAACCAACATCAGCACTTCCACACACCAAAATCTGCCGAGGCCCTGGCACCTCGAACGGCGAAACTACCCCGACACCACATGGGCGTTGCCTGCCAAAGAGGCGGGCTGCACAGGAACTCGACTTATCCATTCAGGCCTCGTCGCTGGCCCGAAAGTTGAAATGAGCCAGTGTTGAACCTGAAAGGGAAAGGGACAAACGTGCTGACAGCTCGGCTCAGTGGCTCATGGCGGCTCTGCCTGGAGAAAGCTGCAGCTCCAGCATGGTTCCTCCAACGGCCATCGCTTCCCCGAGCCGAAATCCCCTGTAAATCTATAAAGTATAACGGTTCACTAAGGCCGGCTCCGTAGAATGTGTGCCGCAACAGCATGAAATTCACGCCTGCCGATATCTCGAGGCGACGCAACACGCCGCAGCTTGTTTCCGCAATCTTGGGCCTATGGGAGAGCATACGTTTGCCAAAACGTCCCACATCTCCGACCTGTCGCACAGCAATGCATGTGACGTTTAACACAACGTCAAGAGGTTTCCGTCCTTTCTGCCGGGTGTGTCTCTGAAGCCAACAATCAAAAACTGCTCGACATCAGTGCAAATAGTTGCCGTTCCCGCCAATTCGATATTCTGTCCCTGCGCGGCTCTCATTTTTTTGGCGGGTGGGTGAAGGAGGCGTTGACTTTCCACGTCCGGTTTTCCATGGCCTGTTTCGATCCGATTGCTCTAGGGCCGGCGCTCGAGAGGCTTACCGTGCATGGAGTTGCGGCTTGTTTCAATCCCTGGAACCCATTCCTGAACCCACTGCCCTCAGCAAGAAAGTACTTACTGTCTTGTTTTTGCACCATCGTCCGACTGCAGTAGAACACTCAAAACTCAAGCTTGCTTCGGGAGGACTGCTGCTGCACTGACAATCATGCTCCGGCAAGCTGGCTTGGGCACCAAATGCGAGTAGGTTGAGGTGTTTCAGAACACTGGAGTTGTCACAGCGGTAAGCCCCGCTAGCGTTTTCCACAATTCTCCACCTTTGGGCGACAGCAGAGTTGCTCGGATACTGACACGCTGATGCAAGCCTTTCTTCCTTCCTTCCCTCCAGCTGCTATTTCACTAAGAACTACATTTTGACCTTCTGTGACAGCCATTTTGAACGTTTTATCGTCACTGGTCCTTGCATCTGTGTTTTGAGATCCGGTGAGATCGCGGACTCTTGAAGTAGAACTACTTATGCAAAGCAGTTTGGGACACATTCCAACTTCCAACATGAGCTACACAGCTCAGCTTCAAGGCAGTCCCTTTCCCTCCGAGGCTAGGGCAGGTGGAGCGTGGACAGCGGGTTCGCCTCGGCAGGAGGCAGTCAGCGAGGGCCAAGGGCGAGCCGATGCAAAGTGTGAGCGCAAAGCGCTCAAGTCGGCGTTCCCCCATCCACGCTTGTCCACCAAAGCCTCAGCACGAAGCGACTTTAAACTGCAAAATCTGCATGCCCTTCAATAGCATTCAATAGCAACAACATGATCAGGTGCCGCGCTGGCAGGTACATCCGCACCCATAACTCTGCCTGACACGCATCTAAACGCTCAGACTCTAGCGAACACAATCAACAGCAGCGCACCTCATGTGAAGAATACAGAAGCTGGCTCAGCCTGCACAACAGAATCAAAGCTGCGCAGAAGGGACTTTCTGCTGGGAAGGAGTTTACCCATGGGCACACATGCAGTCTAAGCCCTGAGGCGCAAACGAGGCAGCTCTCAGGTAGCTAAGAACCTTCCATAATGCCGTCAACGGTTGTTCACAGGGACGAAAAGGCATGCAACATAAAACCAAGGAGGCAGCGTTGAGCAGTAAATCAGCCTGCCAAGGAAATGCAGGGCTGTTACAGCCCTTTCCAAGTTTAGGCAGTCAGTCAACCGCATGGTGCACACACATTCGCTGCATGTGGAACAACTCTGACATCACTCCACTTGCCCCATGTCTGAGGAACTGACAATTGAAGGAAGCACGCCCTGACAGTCCAAATCATAACTTGCTGCTGTGGAAGTTCATTCTCGCGTTCAGGAAGTATGCCAACTTGCATGGCTGCAGACCGACCGTGCGACTAGTTCGCTTGGTGGTTACAGTGTGTTCCTGTGTATCCCAGTGTGTTCCAACGTGGCAGGGAAACAGGTGCCTCGGTCCGCGGCAACACACACGATTTTGTGCGGCTGTGCAGCTCTACTTTGTCCCCTCTGCATGGTTCGCATCGTGGTTCAAACATCGTTCGACTCGCGACTTTGAGCTGCCTCCGCAGCTTGGCAGCGGCTGTCAGGCAAGGGACACATTGCCGCTCCTGCGGTTCAGCGGCGTGCCATCAACTCCTCCTCGGTCTTCGGTCTCTAGCGGCCTGCGCTTAAGTCAGCACCAGGCCATCGGCAAGCGAGTACGGTGTTGGCCATGTCTGTACGTGGATGAAGCAGCCTAGTCTTTGCACATGCTTTCAGGAATGTGCTGCTCTTTGTATTTGCTTGCTGCTTCTCGCCATGTAGTGGTCCAGACTAACTTGCATGAGATCTTGCGTGGGCTGAGTGAGTAGTTGCAGTGAAAAATCCATGTCTGCTTTGTTCAGGCTTTCAACGATGTCATAAGCTTCGTTTCCATCTTCGTAAAGGGGCTTCGTTCGCAATGCAGGCGTTTAGCATCATCAACATGGTCACTAAGATGCAGCCCGCAAGAACCAGCGTGGCGACCAGCGGCAGTGGAACCAGTTTTGCTCATCTGGGAAACACGCTCTGGCGCACGCAGTTCACGCTCAAACGAGCCTGAAACCAATTTCGGACAAGAGCCTCTCAGATGCTCAACCACATTACTCGGGCACTCATATTCTGAGCCACTCGAACACGTCAAAGCATGGTTCCACCTGAGCTTGCAGGTTGACACTGAACTGCATCCTGATCAGCCTCAGGTTGAATAGCGCCGCTCGCACGAACATCTATATAGCTAGGAGCCCGGCAACTGTCCAACCCACCACGGCATAGTTCAAAAGTCGCGTTGGTGTGAGAACCTCGCTGTCGGTGAGAGTTCGCTTGCCATAGGCTCAGTGTCGTTACAACCAGCATGTCACCTCAAGTACTTCGCCTGCTAAGACCGCCTTCCCGTTGCCGACAGCCCCAGACTCCCTGCCAAACTCGGACTCTTGCGTTGTAGCCCACCGGGTCCTTTCCTTCCTTTTGCTTGGCCCTGGCAGGGAGTTGCGTGCTGCATACCAGCAACCTGTACACTCCAACTTCCACTTCTCTGGCACCACAGAGCGAAGTAACGGCAGTGCCACTCGTGATCCGAGCAAGGTATCCCGAGGATCTGGAAAACACGCGGTACCAGCAGCCTGGTAAGCGTCCGAGGTGCTAAAACAGTGAGCTGTCACCCGAGGCCGGCGCTTCAAGATCTCCTTGCTTGCTGCCCGCAAAGCCAGCACCAATACCAGTCCCACCAAGAAGCGGCGTCCTGCAATCAGTTCGGCTTTTTCGGAGCGCAAGATGGCGGAAATCGCGGGCCGTCCTACGAAGAGCACGAAGCCAGTGCTAGCCAGCGGGCCTCGCACCTCAGCTCTACCGGCACATCGCCTCAAGCTCGTGCTGTTTCTACAAGTTCCTGGCTGCTTTGATAGCGTCTGCTGCTGCAACCTTCGTTTTGCAAGCTCGAAAATGCCTGCCTCGAGCCAAGGCTCGGCAGAATGACCGCGAGACGGCCGAGAATAGCGCACTATGATGATGCGGGCAACGCCACCTGCAAAGTGGGTCAACTGCAGTCTAGTCCTTCTACTTGTGACTCTTTCTCTCCCAGTTGTGACTTGCTTTTTCCGTGAATTTTGGCACCCTTTCGGCTCCGTGGCCGGCTCATACCCCTGCCAGTACTGTTGCTGTACCGAAACAGGAGGAATGCCCAACCCTAAATGAGTGGGTATGAGTGGGGCATGAACCATAACAAGACTGAGTCATATCAAATTATGTATGTAGTGAAAAAAAGGTTGAAATCCGAACGGATTAGGCTACAAGTGAATCCAACAAGGAGTGGCCGAAACTGAAAGAAACAGAGACGGTGGGCCACACCCGTGAGGTCTACTAGGAGCGGGCCACCCATGAGCCCGCAAAGGAACGGCCAACTCCGCATGTGGGGGTTTCCGAAAATTAGGGGTACCTTACTTTGGGGTTCTTATAATAAGGATCCTACTATATTAGGGTCCCCTATTTTCGGAAACTCCCACATGTGTTAAAGGAGTGGGTGGCCCTTACAGGAATGGGCCTACGGAGAATCCTGAAAAAATGAGAACAGGTGGCCAGGACGGGTAGCAAGGGAAAAAAGGGTTGGACCACCCGTGAAACCTCTGAAACTCGCAAGGAATTGGAGGGCAAGATAGACATTACAGTGTGCCATGGCAGGGAAGTCCTCACCGTTCAATCTTTCTGCAACCCCCCTTAAGTAGGAGCACAATAGATGTCGAAGCTAAGAAAAAAAGGAGTCACAAGTGGGCCGTCTCTGGAACAAGAAAATGTCACACAGAAGACAAACAAAAAGTACGATCAGCCCCCAGGCCCGAAAGAAAACTTGCAAGCAATGCGTAGTTGCGTAGTTTAGGAGTTGGACTGGTACGTACTTGCTGCAACTGTTAGGCCCCGCACACGCCGGTGACAACTCCCAAGCCTGAGCTGCACAAGCGATTTGCACACGGTTCGCTTGTTGCTGTCACCTCGGGAAGGCACAAACACCTGTGAAGTAAACGGCGTAGTTGTACGAAGGAGTTCGCCTTGGTCCAAACACATTCTTTGCAGAACACCGAGATGCACGTCCTCTGGGATCTCAACTGCAACCCTTGTGGATATGTCCAGCCTCTAGGACCGCTGAGAGTACAGCAGATTCGACGCATCCCACAGGTGACAAATGCACGAAAGAAGATCATTGGCTTAGTGTCCTGCAAAGGACCACTGCAAAGGCAGATTGATATGCTGGGACCTGTTGAGGTCGCATCGCTAAGCATACCCACACAAAAGGATGGGAGTTTCCAGGGTATATCCAGGCAGCGGCGAATGCGGTGGTCGCCGTCATCCAGGCATCGATGAAGTCGTCCACCTTGGTGAGAAATGCTTGCCCGATCTGAGTCTTCAACGGCAGGCTCGAAGATGCATTCAGAACCGAACGGCAGCGTAGACATGAAGCCTCGCACGGCTCAATTCACAGCATCCGGATGTTTCTGCCGAGGCGCGTGCAAGACCATTGAAATGCCAAATCCGACGGCCTGAAACCGATGCAAACACAAACAGAACAACGATCCTCAACAGAACGTGTCAGCACTGGGCCACATCGATTGGCGAATGCATCCCGAGGTAAAGCCGCCCATACCTCGTGCCCATTTGTTGGGTCGCCCTGCCCCCCCCCCCACTGCTGTTCATCTCAGCCGCTCCACCTTTGCCCACTTGCACTGGCCTTGCTTCGTGCTCAGCTGCTGGCATAATGAAGGTACACCAAGTCAGGATGACGCAAAACATCCTCAGTCACACTTAGGTCATTCGGCACTTTCCATGGTCGCACAGCGCAGCTACTCCGACTGTGGAAGCAAGTGTCATCTGCAAGGCCGGAGACCTGACACTGGGCGAAAAGCTGCACGAGTCTGTTGTGACCTTTGTGGCCTCCAGGTGTTCCAATACACGGAGATGCCATCCCCGTAGCCTGTGCCAAGACTTGGGCAGTTGCCCTGCGCACAATGCCAAAGTGAAACAGCCCCCTGCTTGTAGAGCTTGCATAGAAGTAGAAAATGTACAGCCACCTCAAGGTGCGACCGCGAGGTGACTTCAGGCATGCTGCTCTGGGTCAGGGACATACAGACCGTATTGATCGTATGAGTACCTCAAAGCTTGAAAGAGCTGTCTGCATGAGTGCCTGGACTGCTTGAATCAGGCATTCTGGGAGGCAGGCTGGGTAAACCGTATTCCATATCATCCGTTGACCTGCTGGCAAACGAGCAAGCGAGCCGGAGGTAAGACAAATCCTCTGGGAGTTTCGCGACCCATCACTGGCGCCATCACCTTTGCTACTAAGACGCTCACTCCCAACCCACCATCTCCCTCCCTTCCTCTCTCATCCTATCTCCTCGCCTTACCCGTAGGGGCCCGGGCTGACGAGACGAACCCCTTTCTTCCAGTCGGGCCTCGAGAAGTCGATTCTGCTCAGCTCGGCTCAGCCCTCGGAAACTGCCTCGCCTTGGGGCGCTGATGGCGTCCTTCACGGCATTTCCAACCTCGGCTCGGCATTTCTGCCGCGGTGTCTGTCATGCCTCATCTCAGCTTGGAGCATAGATGCAGGTGGCCATGAACCTCGACAAAGACGCATCATTCAGCGATGACAGCCGAACGCAGGGCGATGTTGAATTCATGAAGGTTGTCCCTTACTGTGTCCTGCACGATGTGAGCTGTCGCGCCAACCTCAGTGCCCAGCAAGGCCGGCTTCAGTCGCATCCGGCGAGCAACATACTACTGCAGGGCCCTGTAGGGACGACACTGCAGCTCGCCAGCCTTAGTGCTCTGAGAACACACGGCAAACTTCAACGGCCTCAGACCCTGGCCAAAACAGAGCGCTTGCTGGTGAGTTCTGTGACACAAGATGACACAAGCACATCTCAGATTCGGGCCCAAAACAAAAACGGCAGGGCAGTGATGTAGAAGATGATCTGGCAGTCTTGTGAGGACTGGCCCGGCAAAGTGAACGAACGGGGGCAGCTATGAAAACTGTGCGGATAAAACCGCCCGCATGAAGTCTTGCGTCCCGAGCTGTGCTTTCAGGTCCTTGTCCGCCTGCAGCCTAGTGACCTCCACTGTGCCTCTTCGCGTGACACCTTGGGTGCCTGGGAGGCCCTCGCTGCCGCCGGTATTGCGCCAGCAGCCGGCAGGGAAAATGGTATGAGTAGTAAGGCATCACAAACTCACCAGGACTTCTGGCACGCCGTCCACAATGAATGCCAGCTTCCTCTTTCGAGGACTGCACGGCGACTATACATATTCTTGGCATCCGTTGCCATGGATTGGCATTGCAAAATGTGCATTGGCCCCGCTGCCAGGGCAGCGTTTAGCAGACTGCAGACTGCCTCAATCAAATCCGAAAACTATGTAGCCTTGTCCGTATCGCGTTTCCAACACAGAAATGGCTTCCTTGGTCGGGCAGAGGCTGCTCAGTGCTCCATTTGTCGTACTTCATCGATCTGGCATTGAACAGAATCTCAGATGAAGGCCACCCCCCAAAAGTTGGTTGGCTGTGAGCAATGCCTCAGCTCGTGCTTTCACCTACATTCAGATGGAAATCGCGAAATGTCTCGCGAGCTGGAAGAAAGGACGTCGAAACGCTGCTATGCTGTGAGACCCTCAGCATGGGACGATCTCACGCAATCACAATGAGCCTCAACAACCGGATTCAGGATCTATCTTGATTTAGGGCATCATCTGGCTATTCTGGTTCTGGACTCCGACTGAGGCCACTGCGGAGTCTGCGTCACTTGTTTTGAGACTTCCTTCATGCACCATGCTGTGTATTTTTTGGGCTGCAGGCTGTAGCTTGCAATGAAAACTCAGTCATGCTTAAGGCCATCAGGGACCTTCTAGCCAGGCACAGACAGTGATGCAGTAGGGTTTGCGGTGCTGTCACAAAGCATGTAACCGAATAAACGTGGTCGGTCGACCCAGCCGCACAACGATCGACTCAAACGACCACGGCTGCAGGAGCGACGAATCGCAGAAACCAGAAGGCGGAACCTCGGGTTACTCACGACTTGTCAGTCGGAAAAGTGTTCCTCCGGCTCTGGCATTAATACAGCAGGCACAGCTGGAATGCGATTCCTTTGTTCTCCGATGGGCGGTGCGAGGCACATGCGCTCAAAAACATCGCTGTGCACGTGGAACTGCCTTCTGTGCCTTTCCGCCACGTAGCACAAAACTGCGACGACAAATCTTCGACTTGACCCTGAGCGGCTTTGAGCTAAATTGGTCAGTTGCTTGGCAACTAATTCTGCAAAATAACAGGGCCACATTGCTTTGCAAGCATGTCCTTGAACCACAAGTTATAAAGATGCAAGGCGCCTTCTCTTATGATTAGGATTGCCCGATCCCGAAGGTCTCTCGTCGGCTTGTTGCCCCCACCAACGACTTTGGGAGCATTTCCTCAGCATCTCGCAGCGAGGCGGCTGTACGGGTTTGCTTCAAAGCTCGAAGTCTGGAGGAGACAGGATATATGTATGGAACGGGAGAACAATCAACGGGAACAGGCAAAGCAACCCCCCGGCGAGGCAGCCCTGCATCACCATCCGTATCACTATCATTCGTGACCAGCAACCTTAGCGAATGCTTCTCGCCGTAGCCTTGCTGGCCTAGCGATTATATATATATATATATATATATATATATATATATTTATTTATACATATATATATATAGAGATATATAGAGATATATATATATATATATATATTGCTACATGTACACGGACTACACATGGGAGAAACACTTGCTGAAAACCATCCTGGCTGCGCATGTCACGCGACTGCTCTGTCGAGGGGCTCTGTCACGACCGCATTTCTGACACATCTGCCGTCCAGCAGCGTCGCTTGTCCGCTTGGTCAGATCTTTCATCATCTGCCAGGGAACATGGAGGCCAGGGGGGATGATGGAAGGCCCCCGCGAATCGGAAACGAGGTCTCTCCGTGCTACAGCGCTACAGCCGCCATGCAAAAGCTGGTACAACACTACGGCATGCTACGTCTGCGGGGCTTGGAAAGGGCATTGCTGAACAACAAGAGCACTTTCAACGAGTGCCACAGCATTTCCAAACATGCGTACACGTTAGTTTCGAGCCACGAGCCTGGTGCTAGAAACTCCGCCAAGCTCAAAGGCGGGTCCGTGGCTAGAAACTCCTCCACGCTCTGCACAACCGGCTTCGGCTTGGGCATGACTTGTAAGTTGAAGTCTTGGAGAAGGTTGGGAGCATCATTTCTGCTGATCTCGTCCATCTGGAAATCGCCTGTGTGGACGAAACAAGCAACAAGGGGATGTCACAATGATGTGGACGAGTTACGTTCTTCTTGGGACACGTTTGTGAGAGTGCGAACAGTAGCAGCATGCCTTCCGGAGGAAACGAATCTGCAGAGTCCTGAAACCAGCACAGCTTTGCCACTGGGAACCCTGGCGCGTACTGCCGGTAGTAGCAACTAATCGCTTCGCCCGGAAACCGTGCCCTCTCCTCGATGTCTGCAGCTGAGAAGTTCGCCCTGGAGCGCCGCCTCCCGGATGGGAGATCGGTAGGCACTTCGACGAGGCCGTCGCCCTCATCGCCCTGCATCTCCGCGCTGAGGGACACAGACCGAGGTCGCCTTACTGGGAGTTCCGGGCTGGGGCTCGGAGACTCATCCCCGTTGTAGGCGTCGTATCCCAGGCGTTGCCTCTCTGCCCACCAATGCTGGATGGCATCCGCCTTCTTCTGGGCCTCCACGTCAGAAAGGCGACGACCCTCGGAAAAGGTTTCGCCACCAATGACAATACTGTATCGCAGGCCGAATGCGACACTCTTCTTGGTACGACTGCTTTTCCTCGGATGAAATCGCAGGCCACGAAGTCATGCAAAGAGGAACATGCTTGAGGAGTGCAAGTCGAGACATGTCGAGACAGGATTCGAAGGTGCACCTATCTGACCGGAGCTTTCCAAAATCGCAGGGGCAGATGCTCGGCGCAAGATGTTTCGAAAGCCTGCTGCGAACTTTGTGCAACACGGCCGGCGCAAGACACAAAAAAAGAAGACCCATGTGGCCTAGATTGCCTAGATGCTTCATATCTCGAAATTGGCCTTGCAACTGCGAACAGAGCTGCGAGGTGCCCTGAACGTCTTTGTCTGTCTACTCCTCGGCCTCTACCCGCACACACCTGCATGGCCTGCTTTCCCAGCTTAGGATTGAGAAACATGATGCACTGCATACATCAAGAGGCATCTCTTTGACAGTTCGAGTCTATATGACCAGGCAGGTGTGTTGTGTTCACAGATATGCATGACGGGCGTACACTTGCGTACACATGCGTCTCTATGCTGGTGTGCACCGTCCCACCGGTTTTCGCTCTTACACGGCCTGGCTCATCTGAATGAGAAGGAGTTTCACCGTCTACCCCGAGATTTTCGGCAACCTGTCGGCAGATCAGGGATGCAGTGCACAAGTCACCAACGCCCGCACCAGCACAATCAGAGATCGTAAGCCAACAATTTGGCTCAGAACTGCAGGATGGCTAGAGTTCTTCTCATACACCTGGATGTCCCGGAGGACGACTCCAAGGAGATCCATAGCAAGCTGCTCAATGCTACACAGTAGACAAGTCTGCAGGCTATGCGGGTGTAGCTGCAAACCTGCATAAACCATACAGAGAGACGGAGACACAGAGACAGAGATAGAGATGAAACGGAAAGAGAAGCAAAGAGATCACCTACGAGATCGTATATAGCAAAATCGAGTATTGAATATGCTTATGTAGATACACACACATACATCTACACATATACGTGTATGTGTTGCCTGGCATCTATGCACGAATTTATCCATGTACATATATATATATATATATGTGTATATATATATATATATATGTATATATATATATATATATGTGTGTATGTATGGCCCTATGCATATGTGTACATTTGTATACACATCATACACATACATACATACATACATACATACATATATACAGAGGGAGAGAGATCTATGTATCGATCTATCTCTCTGTCAATGTCTGCTTGTTATATACATACTATAACAGCTAAGTTAAACATGAGTATATATGAGTGTATGTGTGGATATGTACAAATGTTCTTAAGTATGCACATGTATATATGACATATACACACATTACGTTGGACACAAGTATATTATACATATAGAAGCATAGAAGTGTGGACGTATGTACACATGCACCTGCGCACCGATGTACATCTGTATGTGTATGTATATATATATATATATATATTTGTTTGTTTATATATTTAAAATGATTTCTTTATTTATCTGCTGTTTTTGTGTGTGTGTGTGTGTGTGTGTGTCAAGCCCTGTTACCAAAGGGACAGTCGCCCGAAATGCCCTCAAGTTGCTGTCGGTTCATAATGGCCGAAGCGGTGCAAGTGATCTGGGAAGGATGAGCCTTGAGGCATCTTGAGACCCGGTTTGGCTCACAACCCTGGTTATCGAACATAAAGCTTGGCTCTAAGACTCTGTGACTCTATTCAAATACAATGACCACCAGTCGGAGGCTGCGGATGAATGCACAAGTGTTTGTGTGAGCGCGTGTCCGCGTGTCTCTGTGTGTGTGTGTGTGCGTGCGTGCATGTGCACATTCGCATGAAAATGCTTGTTGTTGCAGGTTTCATAGTTAATTATATGGGTCTCTCTCTAAACACCTCTCTCTTACATATGCAGACTTGACGTGCGTGTGTGTGTGTGTAGGCTTTTCGCCATTTCTTCCACCATTCCACCATGGATGCGCTAAGAACTGGGTCCACACCGCTTCAAGAAGAGATGAACTCAAACCCATCTACTACAGGGGCCTTCATAAGTAGAATAGGGTTTGGGCGCTCATCCTACTATAATTGCAATAAGGGAGCCCCAAATAGTATTGGTAATTATTTAGGCCCCTATAGTACCACCTGGCATCCCGCCGGCCTCACCCTCCTGCACAGATGCAAGCGGCTGCCGCTCTTCCATCACCAATGGTGTCCACTGTCGCACCTGTTAGACAAAGCCATGCCGGACTTTCTGCAACGTGTCTTGACGCTGTGCTCAAGCATGGTAGGACTTTCGCGAGTATCATCCGGCGTTGTAGCTGCAGAATTCTTGCGGTGCAGACGAGACGCCAGAGTGCAGTCGCTGCCAGCACGCAGGAGGCTCTTGCCCTTACCCTTGCTTGCATATCCACCTTTTCCGAGTGCAGCATCGCTGGCATGACCTGGGCTGTGTCAGCTCAAGGCAAGTAATGCACCGCCCGAACTCGGTGTGATGCAGTGTTTCTGTCAGAAGTAAGTATGGCGCCGTGTCGAGGAGGTGTCGCAGGAAGCAGCTGGTCAACGTCCATGACCCTGCGAGCAGTTCTGATGAGGGGTTCTGCACTTTCTCCAAGCACCAGCTTGGGCGCCTGTCAGGCCAACTCCTGTGCTCTGCGTGAGCTCCGTTGCACTGCTTGGCTCCACGCGCTGGGGCGGGCGTAATGTCTGACGATGTCTGACGTGGGTTCCAGCTTGACTGTACGTTTAAGCCGTGCTGTGAAAAGAAAGCAGGTGTCTGCCGATGATTGAGACAATTCGGTAATGCTGAAACATTCTGAAATTCTCCATGCTTGTCTCAGCCCTTGGGCCAAGAAACTGCAGGATGACTGCAGTAAGCCTTGACGAGCTGTGCTTAACATCCGCGGTTCGGTGAAGCTTTGGCTTTCGCCGGGTGACAAAACAAAGCTGCCTCCATCTGCCATCATTTAGCTAAGTCGAACCGACACATTTTGCATACACGATCTCACCACGACAGTAAAACTAAGACTCGATACTGCGGCACAGAGCTAAGTTCGGTTCCAGCACGTCCGCCGTCAGCCCCAGGAGGTCCGCTACGTGCTCGTTGCTGACCAGGCACATCATGCCCGTGCATCCTGGTCATGCTGACCGCAAACTGAGGGTGGAACGGAAAGGGTGAGTACCGATCAGAGGACCAGCAAGAAGCATCTGCGCAGTCTTTCCACGAATCCCTGACCCCTCGGTCCTGAAACAGCTTGCTTGGCGCTGGCCTAACACGATGCGAGCCATGACGAGCTGAGCTGCAGAAAGGGCGGTGTGGCCTCGACTCGTCCAAGGGTCGACAGTACTTGTGCTCGCAATTCTCGAACTGTTGTGTTCTCCTGGTGATCAAAGCTTTCTGACAATGCTTTGAGGGCGTTGTGAGCCACCACTTTCATCGCCACGGCTCTCACTTCCAACTTGCAAAACCCCAAAACCCCAAGGCATGTCACATAGAAACTATTTGTCCTCGTCCACGTGCATGCAAACCTGGGATAAGCTGTCACACGAGACACACTACGGAGAAAAGTCTTACCTCACTTCTACTGTTTCTGAGAGATGCTAAGCTGCTAAACAGATTTTATGCACAGCCTTGGCGATTGTATTAGCAAAGACACGCTGCAAACGCTTTGCACCGACGAACTACCCGAAGGGCCGTGAAGATAGTGTAAGATGCTCCGTTACTGAATTTCATCTTGCGATTTGAGGACTTCTGAGCTGAGTCACTGTAGCCTATAGCTATTACGCACGTCGAAACACAGGATCCCGACAATTTCTGAAGCTTTGTCTGCCCTGAGCTCAGGAATCTGCTTCTCTTCCGCTTCGGCAGAACACCGTACGTAAGCGGCCCATTGCCGTTTGCTGCCACAGGCTTTGCTCCCCGGTACAAGCGCAAGTTTCTCATAAGTACGAGGCATGGAATCTTGAGAACAGCATGCGGGCTGTCTAGGGGAAGCTGCATTGCCAAGCATGTCAGCGCAAGTTTGGTGGCACATCTGCATCCTGGAGTGGGATGTCTAGGGTGTGGAAGTCAGAGGCTTAAAGCACGCCGCATGTGTGTTACTTACCCTAGGCAAGCTGACATGTGGAAAAGTGTGGAAATTGGCCGCGCAAGTTGACAATGGGGGACCGAGCTGACCATCAAACCTGCAGCTGCACTGTTCGACTAATTGTGGCGGCACCCCGCAGGAGTTGGCTGCCAAGAGGTGGACCCGGTCCAACAGCGGATGCCTGTGCAAGCTTCGCCACCTTACCTCGCGGACCTCTGGATGCACAGTACATCAAAAGACTGCACAGTCGTGGCCTGAACCTCTGAATCCAAATTACCCATGGGCGTCCCAGCCTCAAGGCACAAGCAAATGTGATTGGGTAGAAGGCAAATCCCTAGTCCCCAGTTTCCAGAGTCGATGGCTCCACCTGTCTCACAACCCAGGGTCGCACCTTTTCGCGAACCTGATTCACAAAGCCATCGCACAACGAAGTAAGACTGTCGACTGATGGGCGCCTTCTGGTATAGAGCTGGGGACAGGCCTGAGACATCGGACTACTTGCTCGGTTCAGTTGGAAAAGGCCTGAGGAGCCCAGCACACTGTCAAGAAGGCCGCACCGGCGAGCCCAGCGCCAACCTGCGTTTTTTGCGAAGGGTCTCCCACTTACTATAGCGGCCTTAAGAGTTAGAATAGGGTCTTGGGGCCCACTACTACTATAATCATACTAAGGAACCCCCGAAACAGTTGCTTCGCTGCCGACTCCATTTGCTTCCTAAGGCCGGGGCCAGTACAAGGACATCTTGCACGGCAGCCCGATACCCGCGCTCGAAGGCCGCCCGTTCCTGTAAATTGTACCTCTTCGCCCACTTTTTTCGTCAACCCGAATAATACTATTTTGGGGGGGCTCCTTATTATACCTATAGTATAGTGGATTCGGATTAATCGCACGGGCTAGAAAAGCAGAAGTCCTCGATATATGCGGCATGAGATTCGAATTCTTGGACGTTCATTGTGTTTAAAGCCATGCCGGTGAAATCTCGAATCTCGTGAGCAGTGCCGAGGAGTCCAAGCTTAGCCATCATAATTGCCGTCGCCTGATGCTAGCAAAAGATCCTCCTGTCAAGCACCAGCATTGTCGAGATAGTTATCTTAAGTTGATAGCGAACTGCATCACCCTGATTCAAGTGGTGTGCAGCTTTCGCATCCCAGAAGCATGCTATGGTTTTTGGGAGGCATGCTGCAGACGCCTACTGTTCCAGCATGCGGGCGCACAGCTGCGTCGCATCATCTCCTGCCGGTCACGTCGGCTGTGGCATGACAATACCATATAGCCGGCGGCGTTCTGTCGCTGTATGCTGCTTCATTACCAAACAGCACGCGTCTCTTGGATGGGCATAGGCGGGGGTTGTGCATGCATGCTGCGATTCATGATGGCGCTTTGGGGCACTGAAACTTCATGCACTGCTTTCCTGTACGATGCATCTTAGTCATGGTCGTTCGGCTTGGATGCGGACTTGTCGCTTGCTCAAGCTCGAAGAGTCTCTGTGCCAGAACCTGCTCCATACGAGCATCATGCAATGATGTCAAGCAGCCACAGAGCATGACATCACAAGGCCGAACTTCGCAGTTTTATGCGTGCCTTGCGGAAGCCAGGACGCAGCGCGCCACCACGGCCTTGGCTCATGATGCCAACCTTGGCAGTGACAAATGCAGCGGCTCGGTCAGCCTCAACTCGAAGCATCCCATGTTTTTTGTGCTCCAACTGTTGGAATGCCTGGGATGTTGCCGGATGCTTTGATGCCCATGTCGTGGCCATACATCAGACTGACTGGCCAGGGGCCACACACATACATGCGCAGTCCACCTACGACTTTTGGCACTGCCGTACTACCACCGGGATTCCTGCCATAATTTTTTGTAGTTGGATTATGTTGGATCCTTCAATAGTGGACACAACCCGCTTCAGACTTGGAGCTTCTCTGCCTTCTCGCGTTCAGAAAATCCTGCTGCCAGCTTGCCTTCGTATCACCAGAAAAGCCGAGGTGGACTCTCACTTCCAATGCAGCTCGAAGTAATTGTGAAGAG
The DNA here is from genome assembly GCA_905221615.1 of Symbiodinium sp. CCMP2592. Taxonomy (NCBI): domain Eukaryota; class Dinophyceae; order Suessiales; family Symbiodiniaceae; genus Symbiodinium; species Symbiodinium sp. CCMP2592. The sequence continues at coordinate 205,531 of CAJNDT010006015.1, read as the reverse complement.
CAAAACGAATGCAAAACCACGCTTCAGTGCTTACACGCCGCTGAGAAAGCAGCTCAGGTCATCATCCCAGGCACTGCCGCAAGGACTAGAGGTTTGTATGTGGCAATCAGCTTCAGACTTGTTGCGTGACATACTGCCGTGTGATCGTGCACAACTTTTCATGTCCATGCGACAGTAATTAGACTTGCCTCGAACTCAGGGTGCCGCCACGATGCTGGAGAATTGACGTTCGATGGAATGGCTGATTATGAAGATTCGACTATTGGCTGTGCATGTGCTGCAGTAGCTCATCAGCTTCGGTCTCTGCTCTCGTTCCTGAACTCTGCGGAATGTAACCCCTCGGACGCAAGGCCATTGCAGAGTTCGACAGCACCATGCTGGAAGCTCTCGCTTTCATCAGCTTTCGCACAGCCGGAGCGCTCCAGCAAAGTCATCTTCGAGCTGCTACAACCTGCTGGCACAGACGGGAAATTGCTGCTTGCCGGTTCGCGTGAGGCCTCCGCGATTAGGGTCGGCAGGCTGCATTCTCAACACTGCAACAACTGCCTGAATTTGCCGTGCGAATGTTGTGTTAGGCTGACCTTTGCGGATGAAGCTGTCTCTCCCCTGAAGTTCACACTGCCGCAAGGGCTTGTTACTTGAGAGCAGGGCTACGAAAACTAGAAGCAGGACGGTGGGTGGGGGGGCCTCCCCCGACACCGAAATCCTTTCAAAAGAAGCCTTTTAAGGCCATAGGCCTTCGTTGCACCCATGGAACTACCTGGGAAGAACTTTGTGAACGACAACTCCCGCAAGCTCCGAAGAGCTAGCTTTCGTGACATTAGGTCGTGTGATGTTGCAGCAGCCCCACAATGAACGGCTAATCCAATGCGCACTATTACGTTGGCAGCCGTTCTTGACACATCTCGGACATGGAGCCCACTCCTGCCAAAACTGTTCACTGAAGCTCAACATCTCCTTGTCCTGGCTCCCCGGTGTGTCAACCCCTAGCCCTAGCTGAATGCGGGCCGTGGAAGCCACAAAAAGTTGGCACAACGCACCGACGGGTCTGAATTTCCAGCCGCAAGAATATGCATGACTTTCACACACACACACACACACACACACTTCCGAGACAACCTGCTGACCAACTGCAAAGGGGTCGAACCGCATCACCAAAACTCAATTGCACACGCAAGCGACACAATGTTCGACTAGCAATCCATGGCCGCAAAACGGAAAGGCGAATCTCGTACTCTCGCTCAAGCTAGATAGCAGTGTCAAGTGCTAGTTGCCGGCACTTCCGCTTGACCTCTCGGTATGTTGAACGCGAACCACTCCTGGAACGTGTGGACTCTATACTACAGAGTAGATAGCACCTTCTAGCACCAAGTGGCAGGTTACACTGAAAGTTCACATGCGAAAAGGCGGCCTCAATGATTGATGGCCAGGAAAACAACAAGGTCCCACAGCGCTTGCTCGGTTAAGACAAAGGCTTTTGCCAGGGGACTTGTTGTTAGGGCTACGTAGGTGTAATCTCCATCAGGGGGGCTGATTCTAGAAGCTGGTTTGGGCAGTTTACCACGCACACGTGCCTGCGATGCGTGTCGCTTCTCGTTTCAAGTATCCTTTCCCACCGCTCGCAAACTGCTTCGCGCGCAGCTGACAATAGTGTCGAACCCTTCCAGGCCTGCAGCAGCTCGGGTGCAGTTGGTGGGTCGCAACCTGGTCCAACGAACGTAATCTATGCACTGCAAGGCACCATCGATTCGTCTATGTTGTGCCGACATGCAGCAGACGTGTATGCAACTGTAGCGGTCTGTGCCTGCACGGGAAACATTGATGGCAGCAGCCGTCACAGCTGCAAACATAATCTCTCGGAGGCGCGCAGCCGCAGCCTATCAATCTGCAAGGCCGCAGAACCGCAAAGATCTCATCAGTGCTGGCACAGTCTGACTTCTGCGGTGATGGGACAGCAGGCTTAAACAGGAAGATGCAAACGTCGTTGCAGCTACGTCCGGGTTAGCCCGCCCCCCACGTGGCCACAAAGATATGTACGTCGGCACCTCATCAAAAGGCACGGAACCCACCTGGACACAGACGCAATCTTCTGCACAAACACGACTGATAGTAGTCGCATGTGGCTTGGTTTAGGATTTTGCCTCTGGGGTTGCGCGAGGCCATCACACCTACATCATGGCATGAGCACACTCGCAGTTTGCCTCAAAGGCGGAGCCTTCGGTGATTGAAAGGAGGCATGACGGGCAGCTAGTGCTTGGCATAAGCCGCCCGGAACTCCGACAGAAGACCTGTTGCCTTTGGTTCTCTGACCAAGGACACTGTCAAACACAGGCGGCCGTGCACTTGCCATCTTCGCATGTCGATCTTACCCCCCGTACCTTGTAGTATATGACTCCTGTGACTCAGATCAAATATCAACAAACTTACCAGCAAGCAGCACTGTGTCCCCAAACAAGGTCTGGATTGCGTTGCTATGGCAGCCATTTTCAGCACTGGAAAGGAGGACTACTCAGCAACGCAGACCTCGCCGGTAAGGTTCTAGACCTGCCCCTGTGATGTAGATCTTTAGCAGAGCGAGGGCTTCTCAGCCCAGGCCAGCATTCAACTTGCAGACAGGCCTTGCAGACTACACCATCAATCTATCGTACACTTTTAAAAAGCGTGGAGGGAGCAGCGCCAGCAATCACAAAGCTTCGCGTGAGCTGGTCCAAACTTGTACGTGCCGTGAGGGAACTTTGCACTTAGCACCACAAGCAGTTCGTGGACATGAGATTTCGCCTTTTGCGTAGCTGATATGGACTTGAGGGCGATTGATGGGGGGGGCAAGAACTGAGAGAGGGCGGCTGGTCATCTCAGACTTCAGCCTACACTGCACATGGAAAATGTGCAAAGAGTTCCAGCATGGTGAAGCATGCCAGCGTCAAATTAAGCGCAGCGTCTTAAAGTTAAGGCAACAGCCGGACAGCTTCTCGCCACTATCCTGTAGCTGTTCATTCACATTCGACGGGCTGGGGCAGATTGGAGATTTGGGGACAACATTGGAAATATCAAAGTCCAAACGCGAGTCCGAGCCGGAAGCATAATTGCAAATCCTGATCTCGCCATGTAGGTTTCCGACATGGGATCCCCAGCTGTTGCTGAGGGCAATGCTGAAGCCTTTTCCAGATCCTGCTCCTCGAAGGCTTACCACTCCATAGCCGTCCGGCTCCTCAAAGCCATCCACAAACCCGGTCATTGCCATAAGGGTAGACACTGGGTGCGATTTCATGTGTGCGCTTTCCATGGCATCATCTACCTTGTAGATAGCAACGAGGAGGTGCCGTGTCTGCACCCACTTGGTGCTGCACACACCTGGCTTGGTCTTGAGAGTGATCTTGCTAAACTGCGCATAGCCATCCTTGCTCGTCGCGTTCCTGGTGTGCTTGGTTCCTTCACAGTACTGCCCCCAGAAGGAGACATGATGATCACCTGGAGGGAGCCCTGTCGCCCGCAGATTTCGGATCTGAATAAACAGGCAGCCACCTTTTTCATCGACTCGGTATGGCTTCGTCAGCGGCATCTGAAAAACCGCACTCACCGGAGAGTGGTCACTGGTGCACAGTGTAGGAGAGCTCGTGTACGAGCCGGGTTGCAGCGTGACATCCTGCAGTCTCTGGTCAGAACAAGTCTGTACTTTCGTCTACGCGTTGGAGGCGGGAGTGCTCTGGTTGTTTAACTCTTTCAAGTTCGAGTGTGCTCGCCTTCACTCCTTTTCGTCATTTTCTTCCAAGTTCGAGTCAAGCATCGACGTCGGGAAAGGACTGCCACAACACGCGATCCGTCCAGGAAGGCACCCTGGCTTTCTTGGGGTCGTAGGCTCGCAGCCTGGTCTCGGGATCCGGCGGCATTCCTTCAGGGAAAAGCTTGTGCAGAACACAATGGGTAGCACGCAATACATCATACAGCATATGTGTATGCATATACATATGTATACATACATATATATATATATGTCTATCCAGATAGATAGATAGATGGAAAATTATGTTCCACAGATACACACACACACACATATATATATATATATATACATATACATTTATGCCAAAAGAGCCGATCTCCATCGAGCCTGGGATGTGCTGATACGTCGGCGGAAAGCTCAGAGGGCCTGCCGGCACCAACCGGTCAAGTGTAGGTTCCAATCTCTCCCAATGCTCCAGCATGTACAATACTGCTCTCGGCTGGAGCCTTCTTGGAAGGTCCAGAAAGCCTTTTCCTCTTGTTGCACCTGCCCAGGAGACCCTAAACCCTCTCGATGGTTGCTCCTGGATTCAGGCTGCAGACTTTGGGGGCACAAGTGCCACTAAAGCCATGTGCATGGCACCTACAAGATTCCAAGGAGACATAGAATTGCATTCCTCAACAACTGCATCGAGATGCTGACGCTATGGTAGCCCAACGCCTTCAGCAGCTGGTCGTGCTCTCGCAGCTTCTCCCAGGCATGCTGACAGATCAACTCCTCGCATGCCTCGCGAGCAGCACCCATTGTGCTCCAAGGTAAACTGGCGAGACATCTTACGGACTCCACTGCTGCACTTCGCTCAAAGACCCTGCCACTTGTAGAAGCACTTCTCAACTTTTGTGGTCGTAAGGAGCGGACGAAAGGAGCAAGGGAATGGGATTGATGGGGAAGAAGCTCATTCAAGGAAGGAACTGTAAGGCTATTGTACGGTTTTGCGGATGGCCCAGTTTCAAGCCGAGGCCATGTCTGGTAGAACTTGGACTGGCCTCTCTATGCAAGTCAATGCGATAGTTCAGATCGCCTTGGCTTGTGCCGATTATTCCAAGGCCGGACCGCCCGAGCGATTCAAAGTCGCAACAATGCAAATGCGCTCGCCATGACAACAGACCGGTGAAGTTTGGCATGATCCCACGGTGCTGCTATTCAAGAAAAGCCACCGACCCAAAAGACATGCGTAAACCTGAGTCACCAGCAATCTGGTCAAGGAAAGCAATTCCACCACACAGTGTATGGCTCACGACTCAACACTCGCATAAGTGCATGCGAAGAACTGGTGCGTCAACGGCCTAAGCTGATCCTTCGTCAGACAGATGCCCTCGATTATGTGGGCGGTGTCGCTGTTGCGGCGATCAATATTGCCTTGATGTGCCGCAAGATGAGAGCATACGAAGCAGATACTCGTATCTCCGATCCAGAAAGACATTGCAAGCCCACCCTTGTTGGCAAGGAAGCCGCCAAGGCCTGTTTCCTCATGGCACGCCACCACATTGTGAATGGACCTGCTTATTCTTTCCTTTGCGTAACACAGGATCTGGCAGTAGCCCATCTCATGCTGGCAAACTTGCACCAGACCGGGCAGATTCTCATCCACCGTTGCACGCCAATCCTTTGCACAGCTGTCTATCCATGGTCGAGGGTGATAGTTGCACTCCTGCACACCGATCAAGTAAATATCGTAGCCAGGCTTTAGCCAATCCTCAATTAACAGGACATCAACACCTCGCCGTGAGATGACAGTCTTTTAGACATTGGCTTTACCACGTAACCTAACCTTCGAGGTGCCTGCAAATCATCTGGAGGCGGCGCATTGCCCATATTCCATGTGCCGGCAAACACTGTGAGCACCACTTTGTCTTTTTTGCCCCACCTGAGTCTTCGGTTCGGACATCCTCGCTAACGTAGATTTCGGGAAGTTCCTTCATAGCCCCAAACAAAGTTACAGGGAAAACTGACGAGGAGCAACTCGCTCGTCCGTCCGCCAAACCGTGTCCCGTCCCGGAACTGTATAGTGCGGAGATGCTTGCATGCCTGGATAAAGCGTCCGCAATGTGCCCCCATCGGCTCACAATGCCAGCACGAAGACGTGACTCTTAATAGGAGTACAGGAATTGTCCGCTTGGTCTAGTTGGGAATGGCATCGCACACGCAAGGTGTCAAGCGGTCGTGCTGCTAGCTTGATGCAGAAGACCAACCGAATACAGTTAGCACAAGACATGGCCACTTCGAGCCAACGCACAAGTAGGCGCAGGAGGGCAAAACCACGGCCGCAGTATGAAATGTCTCGGCTTCTTATAACTGTCAAGCGGCTGAATCAACCAAGAAAAGGCTGTGACTGAGGCTGGCGCAAGCTGTGCCGTCAACGATTTGCCGCCATCCTGTTATTGTCTGGCATGACAGTGGAAGCTGTCAAAGCCGCTACAGCAGTCGTAATACCTCACCAAAGTGTGGACCAGGGCGGTATTGCGATGACTGCCAAGGCTTGATGGCAGCAAGAAACAGCCTTTTTTGTTGCGGCATGCCATGGCCATGGTCTAGATCCAGCGGGGCACCTTCCTGAGCTGTCCACACTCCAACAGTCATGAGCCGGAAGACGAAGCCATGAGCCGAGGAGGGGGCCAGCATGAGACGACTGTCCTGGCCCAGCACGCCAAGATCTTCCAGGGCTCGCCCGAGAAGATCGAAGTCCTAGCAACGGCTTCGATCATGCGAGGAAGCTGTCATGGCTTCAGACGGGGCAAAGATGACTGCAATGAATATCGATGTTGCACCTCCTCGGAAAGCTGCTCTCCGAACTCCGCCATGCAAGCCGTGGCTAGCCTCTCATCAGCCAACACGACTTTGTCATGGCGCCAAATAGCGAGACGATGGCTGCAGATGCCTGATGATGCCAGGATGTGCGTATGCCAGAGCGGCGCAGGCACGAGCTGCCTGAAGAAACAGCGCGTCTTGCCACGGACATGGTCTGCGGGATTCCTGTGTCTTGTTGCTTTGAAAAGTCTTGGCCTGTTTTGTCTTCTCTGCTTCTCTCATTTGGGGGCCATGGCCTGGATGACCAAAGGCGGTGCCAGCTCCCTCTCGCGAGCCACGACAGCATCGGCCAGCAGCTTGAGGGTTTCGGCATGGAAGATGGTGAGTCGGGCATAGGCCTCTGCAAGGGAACTGCCGACTAATAGCTAGTAGTCAGTGGGTCAGTGGGTTCTGACACAGGCCTCCAGAAGCCCAACCAATCCACTGATTCGAGGCACAGACATCTGCCCCTGTGCATCTGCGTCCTGACGATTTCGCGGCTAGCAATCATCTGTGTCAGTGCTGCAGAGTGGGCAAACATGCTACGGTAAACCAGCCCAAATCGGCGACGAGAGACAGGTGAGAGCGAGGAGGGGAGATGGGGAGGAAGAGCGGTCAAGAGCTCGAAACATGGCAGTCTCGTTTGTCAGCTCCTCGGTCTCGGCATGTCCATCAATTCGGACACGCATTGCATCCTCCTGCAACATGACAACTCTGCAAGCTGAATCGACTCGAGACGAGACGTGCTTTCGACACGTCAAGTGGCCTCTGGAATTGAGAGCAAACGGCCGGGAAGAGCAGAGCTAATACTTTCGAAGAGGCGTGTGTGAGCCATCTGGAAACGTCCGTATGCACGGCCGACCTGAACGAGAATATTTTGAGACTCTGCGGCCGTCTTCGATCCGAGTGAAACGGTGCAACTTTCAGCTCAGGCAGAGGCCATGCAAAGCTCGTCTGTGGTATAACTCTGGCAGTACATTTCGACATGCTCTGGGGCATTGAAGAAGAGCATGCCTGAGTCCACGGTGTGATAGGCAGATGCTTCTAGCCTGTATTGTGCGGCGGCAAACAGCCAGCGCATCCCCAGGATTAGTGCTTAGTGCAAGCGTGCACGAGCGGCCATGACGAATGTCGACTTCGGACAGCGAATAGAGGATCGTGGCAAGCGCACGAGGATACAACCTTACATGCTCACCCGCGCTTGCACAGCCTCTCTTGGCCTAACGGTGAACCGTTCGACCAATGTTGTCAAAACTCTCCCTGTTTATACAAGTCACCGCCTGGAGATAAAGAACCAGCAGGGCAGGACCAGACTCAAAACGACTGGATGTTTGGGGGATCTCCCAACCACTCTGGAAGTCATGAAGAGTCATGAGAGAGAACTCAGGATTTCCACACACTTGCCCCTTGGTGCCATGAACTCCCATCCCCAACATCACTCCAGGAACTCTACCGACTGGTTTGCCGGAGTGCACTTTCTGGCAGTAGGATGGCATGACAGCTGAGCAGGCCAGGTTTTGCAATGCCTTACAGGCGAGCAGACCACTACTTCCTGGGAAGGAGCAGTTCACAGGTAAGGTGTAGAATCATCTAGCATTTTCGACCCCTCTCAGTCGGAGAGAAGATGCCTCTCAAGAAAAGCTTCCGCCCCCTCCGGCAAGGCAACAACTTCACCCCCGTTCATGCAACCCGGGATGGCATTGTGACCAGAAGCTGCGAGGCATTTGCACATGCATGATCTCCAATTTTCGCCTTGGCGGCGGCAACAAATGACAGCTTGCGGTCATAAACTCCTGCTGCGACATCTGCAGATTATAAATGCGACAACACCTACCATTGCCTACCATTCAACAGGTGAAGCCGAGTTTCGAAGAGTGACTCGTCTCCGCGACGTACTCGCGCATAAGCGCTGGCCACAATACAGAGCGACTGTATGTTGTGGGCTCGTATGCGCCGAGGCACTTCTTGTGCGAAGTAATCCTGAAATGCGAGGACTCCGGGTGTCAGGTAAGAGAACCCCACTTTGCCTAGGCTTACCAGTGGCGTGCCCGTGTTGGTGAGCTGCAAATTTGGCACTGCACGAATACTGCGCTGATGAAACGCTTGATCCCTCCGTATGTCGGTCCAGCATGTTCCAGCTATGCCGGGTGGAGTGCTGCACTTCCGGGTTCGGAGCGCGGGACAGAGGGAAGGATGCACATGGTTTCCTTGAGGCTGCAATTCACCGGCCTCCTCTCTCGGTCTGTTCGGCGATTGTCTGACCACTGCGCTACATCGCATCGGTCATTGGCAAAGCAGGCATCTGTATCTGTGCTACACAAACCGCGTGACTAAGGGAACTTCCATCAGCTACGGCCAACCTTCTTGCTGCCGTATGATTTGCTTGAACACTTACTGTCACTGCTGTCATCGACGCCTGCTGTTTAAAGTCTGGCTTGAAACATGAGACCACAATATCAACACAGTTCGCACCTACTGTTATCTTAGCATGTCTCAGAAGTGGGCTAGCAAGCAGCGGGTGGATGCAATGTGCTGACAAAAAGTTGTTCCTGACCCTGCCGAGCAGCGAAAAGCACGGGATTCGACATCTGGAGGCGTGCGTGCGCATTGAGGACGAGAGCAACAGCTTGGGGCTCAAGTTCGCCTCGCCGGCGAAAAGCCTCGTCCCCCAAGAGCTCCAGAAGAAAACCTCGAAAAGGCATTTGGGGTTTCGGAGCATTCATGCTCAAGGTTTGCTGGCTTTGCAGCCGGAGGACGATTGCGGACGCCAAGTTTCGCATAGGCATTCGCCACGAGCGCAAGCCTCGAAGCAGAAAACAGCTCCGTACGACGAGCTACACCTGACTACTACTTGTAGCACCCGTGAGACCATGGTACAAGCTGGGGCACGGCTTGCTCTCAAACTGAGAGATCTTCTTTGCAATCTCTGCAGCCAGGACAGTGAAAAATCGTTCGTCGCCTCAGCCATGCTATGTCAATGTTGACTGCTGCCGGGAATCGCCCCTCGAGCAAGATATGGCAGTCGAGCGACTCGCTCCAAGCCTTGCGAATCCGTTCACTACCATGGCCAGATGCCACGGTTTCATGGCTTTGATCACCTGAAGATTTGCAGCTCAAGCATCGGATCGATCACAAACACACACACACACACACACACACTTGACACATCGTGTCGCAGGTCTGATCAGTCAGAACATATTGCCGGAAGCTGTCAGGGGAAGTCAGAACATGCAATCAGAAGTACTACCATAAGACAAACGCGAATCGCTCATGTGACTGCACATGATACTGCGCATGAAACTGCACTACACTCCTACTCGCAATCAACAGTTGTGTGGTCACAAGCTGCACAAATGTGCCCATGCCGACCACTGCAGGTACGTTTACCTGTCTCAATATCACGGAGCTTCATTGGCAGAGGCCGTGAAATGAGACCCTCTGCCCCCTGCTGCTTAACTCACTCACGTCTCTTGGAAACAGAGTTGGACACACACAAGCCCCGAGGGGCTCCGTGCAATGTTGGTGGTCGTTGCGCGCTGTTTTTCTCACCGATTTATCATCGAAACGTCTTGTCCTTGGGAGAACTAGGAGAGTGGGCTACGAAACTTCAGAAAACGCAGTCTGTACACTAGGTGCAATTCGACTTCGGCTTCCTCTGCATCAGAATCGAAGTACATGCAACACTGAGTTGCAGTTTGGTACGCAGCATTGGCCAATGACACGATACTCACTCGCAAACGCTCCTGTGCTAGGTCTACCACAGCACGCATCCACCTCTTGGAAGGGCTGCCCAACATGGTGCAGGCCACGGCATTGATTTGAACAAAACGGATGGTGGTATGCAAAGACTGAAAACCCATGGTCAACTCAACCGAGGAGGACAGCCGAAATTCTTGTATCCCACGTTGCAAGAACGTGTAGGCCACCAAGGTGTCGGTTAAGGGTTGCGCCTCTTCTGGGTCGTCATTTCGATCAAGGCGAGTAATGAATGTGATTCTGGCTCTGATCGGCAACAAGTACGTCAAGATGTTCTCGAGCACGTCAGAAGCGGCCCAATCCATGTTGTTCGAAATCTACAAAACTTCCAGACTGCTTGAAACAAAACTCTATTCCATGTCTGATGAAAGCAACTCCCAAAGGCGCAGCACTTGCACATCCCTGACTTGTCTCTCCGCACATTTCCTGCACAGCACTTGCACATACCTCGACCGTCCCTTGCACATCACTTGCAATCCGCTTACTCTTCCCTTGCTAATCACTTCGGTTGACACAAAGCATTGGTGGACTCTTTTCAAACCGTCAACGCTCTCTCACTTTCGGTCAAAGACGTACTGCACAAGTTTCAAAGTAGAGGAAAAACGCTTCCTAGGGCCATGCTTTTCTTTAGCAATGTGCTCCCCGTGTTGTCTCAGGAAATCGAGAATGAACTGGGCTCTGTTGTGGATGAAGAAGTCGTCACCAAGCACTCTCGTGCCTTCCATTCTGCGACGAAATTGGGCTCTAGGTGCAGGACGAATCTTGATACGCGCACCATCAGGACCTTCATCAATCATACGAAGCTTGCGTTTCCGCGGCGGGACAATCTTCGACATGTTGGTGTGTTCTGCAGCGGAACGGTTCGACTTTGGAAACTGAACTGATCGACCAGGGGACATTGACGGAGACTGTCGGCCAAGGAACGATGACACATTTGAGCTCTCATGATCAAAGGCGAAATCAGCGGAATCCGGATCACTGACCGCGGTAACACCTGATACCAAAGCTGCACGTCGATCATGTTCTTGGTCCGACACTGCAAAGTCTGACGAGAAGTCGGACGAGTGCACGTCCGATACAGAGACAGCATCGCTCTCAAAGCTGGACACCGACATAATTTGAAGCTACCTGTACGTTACAAGTCTTTTTAGACCTGGAGAGTGCCTTGAGGACATGAATCAAAACAGTGTCTGCAAATATTCACAACACATGCTGCCAGCAGATCACTTGCATAACCCTTGCACATCCCTTGCACATCACTTGCGCGTTCCTTGCACATCCCTTGCAATACACTTGCAGCAGCACTGGCAAACAGACTCTTCTTTGCAACTGCAGAAAGTCTACGAAACTGCAGAGTCTATGCGTTCCAACATAGGCGAACCACACTCATGTCAGAGAGTCTACGCATTCCAACATAAGCAAACCGCACTCATGTCGCAAATCTGCAGAGTCTACGCATTCCAACATCGGCGAACCGCACTCATGTCACGAAACTGCAGAATCTACGCATTCCAACATCGGCGAACCGCACTCATGTCACGGAACTGCACAGTCTACGCATTCCAACATAGGCGAACCACACTCATGTCAGAGAGTCTACGCCCTACGCATTCCAACATAGGCAAACCACACTCATGTCACCAGTCTGCAGAGACTACGCATTCCAACATCGGCGAACCGCACTCATGTCACGAAACTGCAGAGTCTACGCATTCCAACATCGGCAAACCGCACTCATGTGTCACGAAACTGCAGAGTCTACGCATTCCAACATAGGCGAACCGCACTGATGACACGAAACTGAAGTCTACGCATTCCAACATTGGCGAGCCGCACTCATGTCACGAAACTGCAGAGTCTGAGACGCTTGTAGAGCCAATATACAGCATCGAGCTGGGCTTTCTTATTGTTCAAAACCGAGGATGCAAAGCAATTGGGCATCCACCATCACTCTACAGAAAGTCCATGCACAGGAGACTGCAATCAATGACCTCGTCTGCCATTACAAAACGAGTATGCGCTCACACTTGCTGCACGGCAAACCTGCACTGCTGGACTCTCCGTTATGTCATTCAATCGGATAGGGCTGCACGGCAGGAATACTCTCAGCAATCATTTCCAGCAACGTCTCAAAGCAGAAAGTCTACGAAACTGCAGAGTCTATGCGTTCCAACATAGGCGAACCACACTCATGTCAGAGAGTCTACGCATTCCAACATAAGCAAACCGCACTCATGTCGCAAAACTGCAGAGTCTACGCATTCCAACATCGGCGAACCGCACTCATGTCACGAAACTGCAGAATCTACGCATTCCAACATCGGCGAACTGCACTCATGTCACGAAACTGCAGAGTCTACACATTCCAACATCGGCGAACCGCACTCATGTGTCACGAAACTGCAGAGTCTACGCATTCCAACATAGGCGAACTGCACCGATGACACGAAACTGAAGTCTACGCATTCCAACATAGGCGAGCCGCACTCCTGTCACGAAACTGCAGAGTCTACGCATTCCAACATATGCAAACCGCACTCATGTCACGAAACTGCAGAGTCTACTCATTCCAACATATGCAAACCGCACTCATGTCGCGAAACTGCAGTCTACGAGTCGCACAAGCAAGCAAAAACATGTACTGAACCAATCACTCCAGCTTGGTCCGACACTGCAAAGTCTGACGAAAAGTCGGACGAGTGCACGTCCGATACAGAGGCAGCATCGCTCTCAAAACTGAAACCGACATAATTTGAAGCTACCTGTACGTTACAAGTCTTTTTAGAACTGCAGAGTGCCTTGAGGACATGAATCAAAACAGTGTCTGCAAATATTCACAACACATGCTGCCGGCAGATCACTTGCATAACCCTTGCACATCCCTTGCGCATCATTTGCACGTCCCTTGCACATCCCTTGCAATACACTTGCATTGAAGTACATGCAACACTGAGTTGCAGTTTGGTACGCGGGCGCAGAGCAGTAAACATGGGATACAATGTGACCCAATTGAAGTTGGCTGAGTACACTTGAATCAGCTTCCCTTCTTCATCACGCACTTCCAACCCACGAAGTTCAGGAATCACGAAGAAGTTTGAATCTTGTTCCCACTCTACTTCCACATGACCTCTGAGAAGAGCTCGATTCCCAAGATGCTCGTAAGATTCTTGCAGGGGTTTAACACGAAAGACGTATTTCTGGTCCGCACTGCAAAATCGGCAACTGAACGAAACGACAGACGGAAACCTGTACCATCTGCGTGTAGAGTGATGGCTGGTGGAACATCTTGTTGTGGAACAGGTCGATCACTTACAGCATGTGCGGATGCAGAGGCAGGAACTACATCTGCTGTTCCCAATCCAACATTGCAAACAGAAGAGATCGGCAAAGATGACGAAGCTGGCACCGAACACACTGCAGGAGTGGGGGGTGGGGGAGGGAAAGCGGGAGGGGAAGGGGAGGGGGGGGGGTGGAATCCACTTCGCTGTGGTGCCACGAGAGGAGGGTTGGGCGGCAGTGGAGAGGGGAGGGGGGGGCAAAGGAGGGAGGGGAGAGGAGGAGGGTGGAGGGAGAGGCGGGGGAGGAAGGGGGGGAAGAGATGTCCCGGTGCTGCGTCCTTTGTCTGAAGTATCCATGGCAAATTGATCGGCAACTACCAAAATTACAGCTCATGTACTCAACTTGCAGCCGAAGACCTGCGACAAGTCAGTGGTAAAGTCAGCTCGGGAAAGTCAACCAGATCATAATAAAGTCAATGAGAAAGTCAGCATTCAGGTTTCGGAGAAGGCATTTGGGAAAGACTCACTGAAGAAGTCAGCATGCAAGCATGGATGTGAAGTCAAAGGAAGTCATCCAATGCTTATGCAATCAGTCGGGAAAGTCAGCGCCAGAGCTACCTCTGGGAGACACGGCGCCCATAGGGAATGCCGTTGTGAAGCACACTTGACACATCGTGTCGCAGGTCTGATCAGTCAGAACATATTGCCGGAAGCTGTAGGGGAAGTCAGAACATGCAATCAGAAGTACTACCATAAGACAAACGCGAATCGCTCATGTGACTGCACATGATACTGCACATGAAACTGCACTACACTCCTACTCGCAATCAACAGTTGTGTGGTCACAAGCTGCACAAATGTGCCCATGCCGACCACTGCAGGTACGTTTACCTGTCTCAATATCACGGAGCTTCATTGGCAGAGGCCGTGAAATGAGACCCTCTGCCCCCTGCTGCTTAACTCACTCACGTCTCTTGGAAACAGAGTTGGACACACACACACACACACACGCACGCACACACACACACACACATACAAAGCGAAAGCCGGACTTACTCCTGCATGGAGTTGAGCTGGGGAAGTGGCTTCTGTGATTCTCTTTTTGAGTACATCCAGAAGCAAGTCATGGTGAAAATTGAGGCGTGCATATGCATAGACCTTGGCATTGAGCATCAGGAAACGACAGGCTGGACGGTCGCAGTCGCAACTGCGTAGCACTCCTCATGATGCCGAACACATGCTGGGGCCAAGAGAAAAGAGGCGCTGTAACTCATTGCTGATGTGAGACCAGCTCGCCAAGTTGAGCAGCATCGAAGTCGTGAAGCTTCCTCCCGCCACTTCGATCGGCTCTCGGCTTTTGATTCATGTACATGCAAATTGGTTGGTGACTGCACCGAAGCCCCGAAGTTCAAAACCGACAAGTGCCGCCTGGCTTAACTCCCACTTCGTTTTGAAAGCTCTCCTCAACTCGCGACTACTGAGGAGCCCGGCTGGCCTGGCAATCTCTCTGGCAAAGAGGTTGAAGACGAGCCGGTGCTCGACATCCAGCCGGGCAAAAGCTGCCAGGAAGTGCCTCAGGCAGCTGCAAGGAAGGCAGTCTCAAAGTACCTCCGAGTCCCACTAGGTCCTACGAACTACTAACCTAACACCGTCCGCCCAAGTCGCCGTACCGCTGCCGCGGCAAAACTGACGGAAACAACACAACAGTAATTAGAAGCTAATTCTCACCGAAGCTCGTGATATCAGTGGCCGCGAACTGTCCCAGAATGGCCGGCGTAGATTCAGCGATTCGAAGCATCATCTCGCGGTCTCGCAACCGCAGCCGGGCAAACGCAGCAAGGACCATAGACATATCCTGAAGATGATGGAAGATGTCAGCACTCAGTATCAATGCAGTGTGCGAAAGGAGCAAAGCAGCAAAGCCAGTGCTGGGCTCAGCTCTCCGGGCTGCATTGTCGGCGCCACTACCATTGCTCGGGCAGAAAGCGCCCGCCAAAAGCTTACGCTTTTGCGATTTTCTCGTGCTGCACCTTTGCAGAGGAGAGCTTTGCAGTTATCCCTCTGCTTTACATCGGCAAATGCCACACCCATCTCCGAAGCAAAGTCTGCCGAGGTGCGAAATGCCTGGGATGCGATGCGGAGGAGAGATTGGAACATTACACCGAAGCAGTGCAACTCGCCACAAGGTGTGCTTGAATAGAATTTGATACCATGCAGCGTGATAGAGAGCGCGTGTCCCATTCAAAAGTCACGGCTGGAAGATCACTCGTTTCTAGTGGTGAGGCCCTGTCATCCGCAGTTGCTTGAAGCCCGTCCGTGAAACGGCCTCAGCCCTCCGAAGGCCAAGCAACATAAATCTACGTTTCGTCCATCACGCGTGATGCTTCGGCCTCTTAAAGCTTGGACATTTCAAGGCGTTTGGGCACACAGCCTGGATTTTTCAACGCACATGGAGGGCCAGACATTACAACAGGATGCATGCCTCTGACCAGAATGACCGAAGCAACGATTCTGTGAGGCTGGGGATTCTGGGAGGACCCCCGGAGAATATCGAGAGGCCTTTCTGCATTTCAGCCTGAACCTACAAAGCCTGTCAATATGACAAGCCGCTAGCCGTGCCAGAGCAAACGGGCTCAAGCGGGAAATGGGATCGCCTCCAACTGCAACGTTGTCCAGCAGTGCTCTTCTCAGAGCTGACCTTCCCATGCCAGAGCCGCTGACACCGGAATCACATACAAGACCCCCGAGCACATGCAAAATATCTTCGCCTCCACACCATGCTGCTGCAAAGACATCGGGTGGACAACGCACTGAAGTAAGGTCGAACTACCAGAGTGGAACTGGCTCATGCCTAACGTCCTGGGTGCCTTCATTTTCAAGACCTCGAGACAGAAATACGACTCTAGTCCTCTGCCAATGAGCCTTTGTTACATCAAAGGCTCAGAGTACGGGGCACAATACAGAAGCAAGAGTTGGCATGATTTGGCATGGGAGTGAAATCGAACGTGTTGCATGTGCCAACTTCTTACTTCGTTGATGTTGGTTCGGCTGCTGCACAGTATCTGAGCCTGAATCAGCTGCTGGAAGCTGCGAGACTTAGCCGATGACTGTATGCCTGGTATGACTTGCGCACGAGGGTCGGGCACGTCTCTGCTACGACAGGGGCGGGCGTTCAGCCAACAAAGCCACGGAAGATCACGACAGGCTGTGTATATGCACATAAATCCTGTGCTTGGGCTCTTCCTGCCTTACCGAGGAAACCACAAAGCAATGCACCCATGCATGTGTCTCCAGCACCTTAGGGTCAGGCTAGATAGGTTTGAGAAGAAATCGAACATGGCAAGATGTACAATTCGTGACTGCAAGCTGCAACACTTATGCTGTCAAGACAAGCTGTTCTGAGGCGTCGTCCGACAGTGTCTGCCACAGGCGCCTGCTGGCCCTGCAGGCATGCGAGAAATGGTGGAAAATGTCTGCTCTACAGTGTCTCCTGACTGCTGCAGGCACAGTTCATTGAATGATGAAGTCTCCACGAAGTCCTAAAACTGTGATTGACACCTGTCCGAACTCTTCTTGCTGGTTGCTCCTTCCTACGCATTCGCAATTGCTAGGTGTTAAACCCCAGCATCCTTGGCATCGATGGTCATCGGTGGCTTGCACGGGGGCAAAGCCGACAGTGACGTGATGGGCCTAAATACTAGGTTCAAGCAGGCAGAGGAAGGGTGAGCGAATCATGGATATCATGGCAAGGACGCTAAAAGGTAGGCTGACAATCAACGGACCGCGGCTTTGAGCACCTGGCCCGTCCTTCCCTTGACGAAACCACGCCGTGGCCTGGCACTGCTTCCATGGAATCGGTGGGGCCTATTGCACCTTCTCTGGCGAATATGGGAGTTTCCGAAAACAGGGGACCCTAATGTAATACTCGGAATAGTAGGATCCGTATCACAAAGACCCGGAAATAAGGGTACTCTTTGTTTTCGTTCGGGAACTCTATACCCTTAAGGATTCCCTTAAAGGAACCCTTATAATAGTACCCGAAGAGCAGCCCTTTAAAGGAACCCTAAGGTACCCCCTAAATTTTGAAAAAACTCCCCAAGAGCTCCGAGACGAGCCGCTCCGTCGGGACCGCGTGTGATCACGACCTTCGGGCGGTTAGTAACAAGGTTTCCTTACAGGGGTCCTCAGAGGGATCTATAAGGGTTCCTTACAAGGGAACTATGGAGATTGGGGTTCAGGGTCTACTTGGAGGATCATGGGACTTAGTAACTTAGGGTTATAAATAAAGTAACTATACTTCTAACTCCAATTAGGGTACTTATAGCTTTACTTACTAAGTCCCATGATCCTCCAAGTAGGGTTTATGCTCTCGCAACTCGGACACAGCCAGACGAGGTTCTTGGTTCGCACCGACGTTTAGGGTTTAGGGGTAATGCGCTCCGCTCCGTGAGGAAAACGCGGCTTATTCTGGGCTCTTGTTAGGATTTGACTAAAGTTACCATAGTATGGAAACCATATTACTTACTATAGATCCCGAGTATGGTCGCTAAAATTAAATGCCTTGACAGGAACTCAGTATTGCAACACAAGTTGTAGCAGTTTTTTGCGCAGTGCAGCGGTCCATCTTCCGCCATGGTATGCAAAAGTAAAAAACAAGAGCCACTCATACTCGCAACACCCAGCAGCAATGAAGGGATCAGCTCAAACCACGCCGGGCAACTATTTTGGGGCCCTGCTGCAACCACCTTGGCTTTCATTGGGTCTCAGACACGAGCTTGATGACGAAACATAGCTGATTGCTGCTGAATGGCTTCTTGGCGATAACCTGCCGCTTCAGAAACTTGTTTCTAGCATGACACCACTGACTTCTGCTTTGCAATATCACGCACCGATGTCGCCTCCAGGTCCACACCTGCACCATAGAGGAACCTTTGTCGTCATGACATTTGCTTGGTGTGTCGTCTATGTCAATCGCAAGCTTTCGCAATGTGAAAGGGTCTGGGCGAGCGGGCAATGCCAACCCACATGCACTGAGATCTGCAATCACTACATGGTGCTGATGCGGGGCTAAGGCCGTGAGGTCGTAGCACGCGAAGTCAAAACCCAAACCACGAAACCCAATGAATTCTTGTCGTGCATGCATGTGTGGTGCTTGGTTCGGTTGATCAGCACCGACGAAGCCATCTCTGCAGCTGTCTCGGGAGTCGCAATGAACCAACACCAAAAGCAATGCACAACTCGTTCTGGCGCGATGTTCATTTAGCACGATCTCTGTGCGTAAGCTGGATGGTTGTGAGTTCGCACAACTGAGGCTGGACGCCAACAACAAACACTCCTGCGCACGCTTGTCGATGAGTTAGCCTCAAAGCATCCCTGCTCGCCCCTCGCGATGTGCCTGGTGCTGCCAAGTGGTGCCTTCACCGATGTTCTCGAAACAACCAGCAAGCTTTTAGCAGTGGCTTGGGTATGAAAGCATATGAAAGCCAAAGACGATGAGATCAGGCGTTTGAGAACGCCGTCCGTGTCTGGTGGTCAAGCAGCACTCGCTTCCGATTACGAGTAGCTAGACGTGTCCCCCGAAAAGCTCGAGAAAAAGCCTCGGGCCTCGGTCAGCCCTCGCACCAGCAGAGAGTGGAGCATCCGGAACTGCTGGGCTGGTTGCCGCACAACCCAACAGGCCGCACACGGAACCGATCGATAACATGATTGTCGCGAATTGCCTGAATCAACAAAACCTGCATGAGCCTTCCAAGAATCCGACTCGACGTCTGCATCCGACGATTTCACGCAATCACAATGCTTCGCGAAGGCCTGGCATCAAGGCGGTTACATGTTGTCTGCCTGCCATTGCGACTCCGTGCTGATTCCGATTCTGATGCTGCACCAATTCAGTGCCGATTCTTCTTGGCCAGTCCGAAACCAAAATGCGGCGCAGCCTCCACTTTTCCCGCATAGTCGGCTGGGCCTGAGTGCAACGGTTGGCAACGGCATTGTATCACGCAGGTACTCCAATCAACAGTTGTTGAGTTAGCAAAGCAACACGGTGTAGAAAAAGAAGCAATGCAATCTAAACCGCTTCAGGCTGTGGTTAAGCAACAACACCAATCAGCTCGATTGAAACGAAACATTAAGCATAACGGAGCCACGGGAAATGACCGATTGGGAACGAGAGCGTGCCAGATGGTTGCGTCACTGGCCAACAGTTTGCCACACATGCCACGACCTCCACATGGAAAGTATGCGAAAACGGACACCATCGAGTGGAATCAACCCATTGCATCGCCAACCTTCAGGAATCTTTCGAGTCTATGGGCGCGCGTGTGTTCTCCAGCTGTGATCGAGGTCTCGACCCTCCCAGCGAAAAAATCAACAACATTCCAACAAAATGCTCTACACAATGAACACTTGGGCTCAGCCACGACTGAAAAGGAATTCGGACCAGCGCTGCGCACCCTGTGCGTGCTTTTCAACACGCGGCAGGCGTGATCGCCTGACTCCCCAATATTTCCTTAATATCCTATTGAACGGCCTTATTCCTCTAATGCTGTGACCCCTTACGTAATGCGTAAAGTCGTCGGCATGCCGAACAGCCGGCCACTCTGGCATGCAGCAACTCATGGATGGTGGCGACGCCTTCGAACAGTGCTCGTAGCTGGCAGGCTTGCCAGCCCTCCTCATGCAAAGCTCCCACGAATCTTCCACCCCGCAAAAACAACATGCAAGAGGCATCTCTGCCTCCGCCCTCCAATGCTTCAAGGCATCGGCATGCGCTTTCGGCATCTTTCGGCCATGCACGTGGGTTCCCATCACCCGCAAAATCCCGCAAAGCACGTCGTAGGAGCCGGGGGGCGCCGTGCATGTGCTCATCGGATTGCAAACCGATTTCAGCAAGTATTGCTGGCAGCACATTTCTAAAAAAAGAGTGCCTTTGAAGGCACGACGTATACTCTCCCCGGACCAAAATAGGAACCCTGTTTTAGATCCGAAGGTTTGGGCAGCTGTTGTGGGAGCCTGGTTTTCTCTTTTCCGATCCATGAACTCAGCATCTACTACATGCGTACCGCCGCCCATGTGCGCATCAAGTTTCAGTGCCAAACCGCGTCGCCTAGCTCGAAATGTTTGCGTTTAAGGCAAGCCGCACAGGCGTCATCGCGGTTCTGCTTGGATGTGGCGACAACCCTGGGGCATCGCCCTGCTGGCAGCTTCTGCATCCTGGCGTGCCCCCACGAGAAGTGAATGCACTGGCGCGACCTCGACACGCTTGCTTAAGAAATTCGACCCAGAGTCGGTGGGCGTGAACTGGTGCAGCCAGTTAGTGTTGTCGAAATCAGCCTTGTGTTTACAATTAACGGGTTCAAGCAGCATTCGAGGAGCAAGGCAGCGAAGGAACTTTGGCCCGCACCCGCTATGGCCTGTATCCGTGAGGACACTGGCCGCATCTGGGCGCGTCAGCGAAAACTCTGACCGTGCACCACTTCTTTTTTCGACGCTCATGTTCCGCCTGCGCGACTACTCCACGCGCATTGTTTTTTTTTTCACGCACCTTTTCCGGAGGTACGAAGCGGTCCCAGTGCAAGCTGCGGGCTACGGGGAGGGCACGCTGCGGCTTGAGGTTCACGCGAGCCGCACAGGGAGGCGGCCGTGATTTGGGGCGGCGAGCCAGCGCGCATCTGCGAGCACCTCGTGCAAAGCCGGTGGGTTGTCGGCAGCACCGGGCTCGCAGTCAGGTGGGAGGTCGAGGAGCGAGGCCGCGAAGGCCCGCTGAGCGGCAACCGCCGGCATTCCGCTCCCGCGCTGCACCATGCTGCGCCCAAGCCGTGCGCATTGCCTGGCGCAGGGAGGCCGGTGCATTGAGAGCCTCCGCTGGCGCACGGAGGCGAATGAAGTCCGCGGCCTCCGCGCTCCATCGCCCGCTGGTCTCGATCCCAAACACGACGAGAATACAACGTCGCGAGACGATGGTGGCATCGACTGCGAGCGGCGCTCCGTGCCACAAAGCTAGGCCGTTGCGGAGTTGCGGACGACCTCGATGCGGCGGCCGTCGCTGATCGGCACGTCAACGTTCCTATCAGCGACGCGGACGTTGCGGGCGACCCGGGCGCCTCCCTCGCGGCAAACACGGGCCAACGCCCGTTCCAGCGGCAGCGCTCGGGTTGGGAGTGCACCCGATGTGGCGCAGGCCGCACGCCGCGACGGCAGCTGCAGGTCCGTGGGCCGAGTGGCAAAGAGACGGCGCAACCACCGAAGGAGAAGAACACGGAACAGCGGGCCCGAGATCGTGAAGTCGTCCGCAGTTGGGAGGACGGTCAAAGCACAAGCAGCATGTGGTCCGGCTTAGGAAAGCCGCCGATAGTAGTGGGAGCAGCAGCTGCAGCAGGGAGCAGGAGCAACATGAGCAGGGTGCAATAATACTGGTTGTCAGTTGTCGTCGAAAGCACAAGCCTTCAACGTCAACAGCCAACAGCCCAAGGACGTTTTTTAACGTGCCTTTTTGCGATAGCGCGCCCGTCGCTGCCGCCTTGTTGTTGTCGCTATTTGTCATAGGGAGAACGCAGAATAATAGCACAAAAAGAAAAGAACAGTAATAACACGCGCAAAACTACAAAAGCAGCAGCAACACCACGGTTGAGGAGGTTCTAGTGGTCCTGGTCGTGGCAGTGGTATGGTCGTTGTGGTAATCGTATTAGCAGCAGCAGCGGCGGCAGCAGCAGTAGCAATAGTAACGACAGCCTTAGCAATCCTTAGCACTCAAAATAGCGCAACACTAGCTGTAGCAGCAGCATGAGAGCAGCGGCAACAGCAGTAGCAGCTTGACCTGCTGCCAAACGCCAAATCAGGTGCTCAGCTGTGGCAGAACAAAAAAAACAGCAACACGACAAAGCAACAAAAAACATAAGCACGCGTGAAAGCCCTTCAACCGCACAAACAGGAAACCTTAAACTCTAAACCCGCTGACACAGGATCTGTTTTGGGTCTGGAGCTCGCCAGCCGGTGTCACAGCCATCCGTGACCGAAGGTTTGGGACTCCTAGCCCTAAACCCCAAATTTAGGTTTAGGGTTCAGGTTTCAGGGATTGCAGCCACGTCCGAAAATGTGTAGGGTGTAGGGCTCCAAGTAGTGACTTTTCAAAGATGACTTTGTGGGGTTTAGGGTGAAGAACAGTAAGCTAGTATCGGCCACGAGCGCTGTGCCGCTTCCAATACGGCACAGCAGCGGCAGCAAAACGTGAGCACCAAGCGCTCAAGTGTCAGCTGTAAGAAGCTGGGTGGCCTGGCCACAGTGTTTGTTGGATCCAGGAGTTTAAGATTTATATGCCTGGCATACGGCTTCCGGTCTAAGCTTAGGGTTTTTAGAGCTTCAGGGTGTCAGGGCTCTGGGACTTGGGGTTTGACTAGCAAGAATGCCAGCCTCAAAGCCAACTGCAGTAACAGCATAGAAGTAGCTTACCACGTCGATTTCTGCGAAGCGTTCTTCGCAAATCAAACTCCACTGCCGGCTGTCAGCAGGCAACAAACCGTAAACTCCAGACCCCCAACCCGAAACTCGCAAAAAGCCCTCCCATCAATCCTGTCCTTCTGTGCGTGGTGAGGACAAACGGTGAAGCGGGCCGCCGAAGCTCCAGCCGACCTCACAGATGTGATGCGTGAAGCTGGAACTCAGCACCAGGAACCTTACGTACGGAATCTACGGTTCCTGTCGAACTACTTTTTTCTCAGCGCACAACGTCCAGGCCTAGACTGGCCTGCGCCTTGCGCTTTTCGCGGGCATGCTTCAACAAAGCCCATGCCTGCTCAGCAGTCAGACTTTGCGCTGCAGTGACGTCCTGCTATGCTGAAGCTGAAGGACTAGAAGTACCCGGCTTGTCCACGTGAACTTGGACGGCTTTAGCTTTTGGCAATAAATCAGTGTAATCGGATCCGTGACCAGAAAAATGACAGCAAATGCGCTCTCCAAAAGTGTCCATCAAGAACTTCTGCAGTTCCGGCGGAAGAGAACGCCAGGCATGCACTCCATCTCGAGCTTCTTTTCTGATTGTTCGCCAAAAAAAAAGGCCTCAATACTTGCAGAAGCAACAACGACAGTTCCAAAGCACCTTCGCGATACTTAGGTTGACGAGCGCCATTCCACAAAAGATCTGTCGCAATGGCGTAGCAGCTGAATCTTGAAGAGCAAAGGCCGAGTATCTGCTTCACATATTCTTTTTGACCCGGCGTGCCCACAACACTTCCAACTTCTCGGACCACAATGGAGCGGATCATATCGCGCAGGGCACTTTGGACTCTGCTCCACTCAATGGACGGGATGCGGAATGTGAGGCAAAGAATCTCCGCACCGACAATCTCCAATGCACTTGCGGCCGTAACGACTGCTCGCCCTGCGCCGATTCGGCGATTTTTACGGATTTCCTGGTTTGGTGGAATTCCAAGAGTTAAAAAACTCTAACGGATACTCAGCGGACTCGCACGTCCACGCGCCTATCACTCCGTGCGAGCACTGGCTAGACTTTATCCCGAAGGATCAGCAATGCCAAGTCTGGCCTGGTGCCGAAACGCTGACCGTTCCATCTCTGCTTTCACTGGGACTGTAATGAGCTTCTTGTCTTCATCAATCTCCCACTTCTCCTGATCATGTTCCACACGCTTCCAAATTCCAGCCTTGTAAAACTGCGGATCCTGACTGCTGGAAGAATTCCTGCACCAGCTGCCTCCCTCGGATGATCCAATTAAGGTCCTCCGCGTGCGCAGCAGGCCACTGCAGGTGCAACTCACGGTCCGCATGGGCCCGCGTGTGCTCCACGCCTTCCCGGTCCAGGACACACGAATGGTGTCGCTCACTAAGGACCCCAACCCTTGCATGTCCGACTCGAAGTCTTCCATGTGAGTGTACCCCAGCATGCGCATGGCTAGCACTCTCAGACGCTCCTCCTCTGACGTCGCCACCGCACAAGGCTATGCACACAGACGGAAAAGGTTAGAAAACACGAATACCCAAATCTATCTGCACATGGCCTGCTCAATTGCCCTTACCCTGCCTGACCCAACTGTACAACTAGACACTCAGCAGGTTCAAAACACAAGTTGAAACTCTTCACTTCTGATGCTTCCCATAAACCCTAACAGATATACAATGGGAAAGGAGAAGGCACAGGTGCGCAACTCCGCCATAAGGTTTAGACCAGGTCCTCAAAAAACTAGTCCTGAAAAAGATCCGCTGGGAACCCAAAGACGTTCCCGTAAACCCTAACACATATACAATGGGAAAGGAGAAGGCACAGGTGCGCAACTCCGTCATAAGGTTTACACCAGGTCCTCAAAAAACTAGTCCTGAAAAAGACCCGCTGAGAACCCAAAGACGTTCCCGTAAACCCTAACAGATATACAATGGGACAGGAGAAGGCACAGGTGCGCAACTCCACCATAGGGTTTAGACCAGGTCCTCAAAAAACTAGCCCTGAAAAAGATCCGCTGAGAACCCAAAGACGTTCCTGTAAACCCTAACAGATATACAATGGGAAAGGAGAAGGCACAGGTGCGCAACTCCGATGAAAAAGATCCGCTGAGAACCCAAAGACGTTCCCGTAAACCCTAACAGATATACAATGGGAAAGGAGAAGGCACAGGTGCGCAACTCCATCCTAGGGTTTAGACCAGGTCCTCAAAAAAAGTATTCCTGAAAAAAATCCGCTGAGAACCGCACAACAGTAACGCTACACGAACACCCCATATTAATTGCAGTCGTCACAGACCTCAGCATCAACAGTGCTGCCATGACGTAGCAACTGACCACTTGCTACTTTGCGTTGTTAGTGGTGAAGGCTTTGTTGTATTACTGGGGCTTTTGCGCTATTACTGGGAAGGCTTGCTATTTGTCGCTGTTGTAATCGGCGTCCGTTTGGGCGCTGGGGCAGCCACCTGGCTCCGCCTGCTCGCTGCGCACCCGGCCTTGAGGTGGCAGTGCCCTTGCGCGCGCGTGGCTCGCTGGTCTGGCCTGGTGGCAGTCGCTCCCACTCGTACGGGAGTGCAATCTCGCCGGGGACGCGCCACGTGCTCGCCGATGTGCGCTCCCTGTGCCTGGCAGCCGCAGGGACCCCGATGAGGCTCATGAGGCCTGATGTGGGCGCCGCCGTAGGGCACGTGGCCTGGTGCGGCCGGTGAAAGGTGCGAGAAAAAAGGGAAAGGAGTCCCAGGTCGGTACGGACGAAGCTGGCAGTCTACTTCTGGTCGCTCGGGAGTCAGCGAGGACCTCATGCACCTCTGGCAGGGGGCCTTCGCCGAGCTCGGCCGCGGGCGGCAGCTCGAGGAGGAAGGTGGCGTAGGCGCGCTGGGAAGCGACAGCCAGGAGCCCTGACCAGCGTGAGATCCAGGCGACAATCGCGGAGGGCTTCACTTGTGCCGGGACAGCTGGCTGCCCGGTGTCGCGCGAGGACGCGCAAGAGTTGTACGGCTTCGGCACCAAACCTGCCGCCGACCTCGAGGCCCACAACAACGAACGGGCAGCGCCACGCCCGTTTGAACTCAGGGTACGTTTGATGTTGCTTGCGCCGCGCTGCGGGCGACACAACGGTACCAGGCTGGACATCTGCGCGCAGGTGGGGCTCGCGTCTCTTGGCATCTTCCGTGCTGAAGCAAAAATGTGTGTCGGAGTGGGGTTCTGTGCACATTTTCAAGTTAGCACGTCACGCCGTGTGAGCGGGCTCACGATGACAGGCACTGCACATCGAAGTTCATGTCGGCAAGTCGCACATGGCGGGCGACCCCAGCACCGGCTTCGCGACAGAGTCGCGCGACGGCCTGGGTCGCGCAAGCCGAGCGGTGGTCGCCAAGTGTGTCAAGCCCGTCGTGGCAGCGGCATCCGCGCGGCGCGAGGGGGAGGGGGAGTCGCAGCCTGCGCAGCAGAAGAAGCCGGAACTGCGCGCTAGGACTTGTAGTAAATAGAAGCAATAAATGAACAATAACAGTTGGCGGCAAACAAAACGTGATTCTTGTAGCAAGAATGAGCACGAGTAGCAGCAGACGTCATCATCGTAGTGGTAGTCGTAGTCGTCGTAGTAGTAGTAGTAGTAGTAGTAGTAGTAATGGTAGTGGTAGTAGTAGTAGTAATAGCAGGAGCAGTAGTAATAGTAATAGTAGTAGTAGTACTGGAAGTGGCAGCAGCAATCGCAGTAGCAGCAGCAGCAGCAGCACAGTAGCAGCAGCACAGTAGCAGCAGCAGCAGCAGGAGCAGGAGCAGGAGCAGGAGCAGGAGCAGGAGCAAGAGCAGGAGTAGCAGCAGCAGCAGCAGCAGCAGCAGCAGCAGTAGCAGTAGCAGTAGCAGTAGCAGTAGCAGTAGCAGTAGCAGTAGCAGTAGCAGTAGCAGTAGCAGTAGCAATAGCAATAGCAATAGCAATAGCAATAGCAATAGCAATAGCAATAGCAATAGCAATAGCCGCAGCGGTAGCGGTAGCGGTAGCAGATGGTAGCAGTAGCGGCAGCGGTAGCGGTAGCGGCAGCGGCGCAAGAACAGGAGCAGGAGCAGTTCGTAGTCGGTCGTCGTAGTAGTAGTAGTAGTAGTAGTAGTAGTAGTAGTGGTAGTGGTAGTGGTAGTAGTAGTAGTAGTAGTAGTAGTAGCAGTCGCACGCGTGAGAGTGCGGGCACTGGCACGTACAGGAGCAAATACGAATTCGAGCACTGGTAAAACTAGTAGAAGTAGAAGTAGAAGTAGAAGTAGAAGTGGTCGTGGTCGTGGTCGTGGTCGTGGTCGTGGTAGTAGTAGTAGTAGTAGTAGTAGTAGTAGTAGTAGTAGTAGTAATAGTAGTAGTAGTAGTAGTAGTAGTAGTAGTAGTAGTAGTAGTAGTAACACAGGTAGCTGCACTGGTGGCAGCAGCCGCAGCAGTACTTGTCGCACCAACAGCATGAGCAGGAACAGGAGCAGGAGCGCAGCCGCAGGGAGCAGGGAGCAGCAGGAGCGGCAGGATTAGCAGGAGTAGGAGGAGTAGGAGTAGCTGTAGGTGCAGGCGTAGGTGTAGGCGTAGCTGTAGGAGTAAGGGTCGAGTAGGCGTAGGAATAAACACAGGAGTAGGAGTCGGAGTAGGGGTAGGAGTAGGAGAGTAGGAGAGTAGGAGAGTAGGAGAGTGGAAGAGTGGGAGAGTGGGAGAGTGGGAGAGTGGGAGAGTGGGAGAGTGGGAGAGTGGGAGAGTGGGAGAGTAGGAGAGTCGGAGAGTCGGAGAGTCGGAGAGTCGGAGAGTCGGAGAGTCGGAGAGTAGGAGAGTAGGAGAGTAGGAGAGTAGGAGAGTCGGAGAGTAGGAGAGTAGGAGGAGTAAGGGTAGGGGTAGGAGTAGGACTAGCACTAGAACTAGGACTCAGACCTGGGAGTAGTAGCGGTAGCAGTGGGAGCAGTGGTAGCAGTGGTAGTAGTGGTAGTAGTGGTAGTAGTGGTACGGTTGATGATATAAATCCTGCATTACCCATAATAAGGAATATACAATAATTCCCATAGTTTAGGGTCCTGAAGGTAATGCAAGATTTATATCATCAACAGTAGTAGTGGTAGTAGTGGCAGTAGTGGTAGTTGTTGTAATGATAGTGGTAGTGATAGTGTGTATAGTGGTCGTGGTGGTAGTTATAATACTGATATATTACCGATACTAGTACCATAACGACGACATGATGACGTTGAATGCAACTGCCAGGAGTGTGCTGGCTTCATCTGGCAACCCAGTGAAGCCTCAAATGCTGGCATTGGGTGTCGTGTTGCGTACTGACGGGCCAGGGACGTGTACACCCGCAGAATGATAGCCGGTTCTTTATCGGTCCTCTCCGTCCCACGTCTGTTACGTAAAAACGTTCGCTGACTTCCACTTCCTTCCGTGGACCCATCGCGAATCTTTCACGGATAACTTGGTTCACATCTTGAATCGGGTGTTGATTCGAAAACAAGGACCTTTAGATCAATGCTCCGCACGGCCAAGCGTGCTCAATCAACTCTTCATCGGGCTTGCCAGCCGAGTCTTTGGACTTCAACGTGGTTTCGCGACGTTGACACAACGTTTCGAATCTGACGAGACGGGCAGAGAGTTCGGGCAGGCTTTGGATCTCAGTATATCCAACGTCCGTGTTCCAGCCTTAATCGCGCCGATTGCATGTATGGTCAGGTGCAATGGTCTGGTAGGGGGCGGGGAGGGGAGGGGTGGCGTGTGAGGAGAGGGGTCGGAGCCGTTGGAGCTGCTGGATGGGCGGTCAGGGGTCAAAGATAAGGCCAGGATCGTACGCAAGCCATGAACCGAAAAACGTAGCGAGTAGCTCGTGCTCCTGTTGCTAGTAACTTTGACCTGTACTTTAAACCCTACACCCAACCTTAAACCCCGCCTAAACGCAGGCTCTAAGCCTAAATCAGAATATTAATCGTCAACCCGAACGAACATAAGCGCGTGACCATATATGGTTGGTCCAATGGTGCTGGGGCCCGACAATTGCTCGTTGTACAACGGATTAAACCAAATCTACACTTCGTAATAATGCTTTGATAAGCCACAACATCTCGTCGCGGGTGGTGCGAAAATGTCAGCTCTGCAGGGAGCGGCAGCACGGCAGTGTTGCAGTTTCGCAGCTTTGTGCCCACTTCGAAGGCTTGCTGTAGCTTTTACCTAGAATTGTAGATCTGCACGCGTGCGGCACCTGCAGAACTGTAAAGCTTTACTTGCTGGTCTATTGCTCACGGCTCAAGTCTTTGGAAGCTCTGATGCCTGCGATTGGGGTACGTCGGTGCAATGAAGCGACACTTCAAGCGCACACGAATGATAGCACATCCCAAAACTTTGCCTGTAATTTCGACAGAGTATCATACAAAACTATTCCATTCGTCATGCTGCATATGGCCCCATCTGACAAAAAGCGACATTGAGAGCGGCAGGGCAAGACTGTCCGCGTTGCTTGACAAGACTGTGCTTCATCAATAATATACCTTCGACACATGATAGCACTTGCATTGCACGACGTTGCACGCTTCTAACCTCAAACCCACGGGGGTCACATGTCACGTCACTCCACAACGGACACAGGCAAGCTGACAAACGATGTAGTTGCCGCAGGGTTCTTCAACTTTGAAGTTGCACTCTTGTACACAATGCGGGAAATCAACCATGGCAACAACAGCCGACAGACAAGCATCTCCAGTGTGTCCACGATTGCCGTTGTCGTTGGTGATAGGGGCCGCACTTCCTTTAATCATGGGCCCCCGCAGGTTGGGATCAAAGGCGGTAAAACCTCGCGCTCCACCAGCAGACCCTCGCTGCACAAAAGCTGTCGCCAATATGAGCCCGACGTCAAGGCCAAAGCCTCCAGCAGCATGGACGCGCTTGAAGGCTTCCCGAAACGCCTCGGGCCCACTGCACATCGCAGCACATGCACCCCTTGGATATGCAAACAGCAGGATCGCGCCTGCTCCATGCTCGCGTCCTCCAAAGTGATGGCCTCAAGTTCGCAACTCTGTCTTGTTTCAGCCTTAACCACTCGGTTGCAGTTTTGGCGGAGGCCGCCGATCGTGGGCTTGCAGTTCTACGTCTTTGTGCACTGAAACCACGAACTGATTGATTACAACCTTGTGTCTCTGGAACCCGTAGAATCATGTTAGAGTTGCAAGATCCGCATACTATGTGCATGTTGCCTGCATGCATTGCCTGTTTCGGGCATCGGGCAGCAGAATCCCAGTCTAGTCCATTCCTTCAGGTTGACTCTTGCACATCAAACCTCCTGGTATTGCGGGTCGCGGAATATGGTCTGGGATCGTCGCCATCGTAGCTTGAGACAGCTGAAGTTCGACAATGCATGTCAGTAACATCTGCGACACGTCATGTGCTGATCTTGTAGGCGGTGTTGCCAGTCAGTCGCAACCCCAACAACATGTTCCCACCAGGGGCTACATTGTCTGCGACATGGTTCGTGCTGCCCCAGAACTGCATCCATGGAGTCTCTTGCGAGAACCTATTGTTTCCTGCGCACATATACCATCCAAGTAACATGCAACGTGCAGAATGCAAGATTCTACTATGACCAAACACACCTGTCGTTGTGTGGACACTCCTGATCTAGTCTCGATGCGGCATGTAGACATGCAGCTTGCAATCCTTGCGCGTGCACCTAAAGCCTGTCTTGCCATCAATACGCCTCACTGCTGAGATTGATGCTCCCATGCTGACATGGACAGCTCCGAACGACCTTGCTGCCAATGCATTGCCGACGGTCCTGCAATCGAAACTTTTGCAATCCATAATGTCGCAGATCTTATCAGTTTTCGCGCATGCTCATGGACCTACGACGAAACTTGCTCGCAAAAAGCGCAACAGGACCACATAGCCGTCCTAGCTGTCAACGTTCGGTCAGCAGCATTGTCCTTAAAGAACCTGGGTCTCTGTCGGAGGGAGCTGGCACTGCTTGCACAATCCATCGATGAGGCCCCCGCGCATAGCGAACATCAGCTCCTGGCGGTTTGCTCACCTGGCCCACAGTAACGTCATGACCTTTATCGTTGTAATCCAGTGCAGTTCAAGTTGTTGTAGTAGTCGTCGTGGTTGTAGTAGTGGTAGTGGTCGTGGTAGTGGTAGTGGTAGCGGTGTGGTAGTGGTGGTGGCAGTGGCAGTGGCGGTGGCGGTGGCGGTGGCAGTGGCAGTGGCAGTGGCAGTGGCAGTGATGGCAGCGGTGGTGGTGGTGGTGGTGGTGGTGGTGGTGGTGGTGGTGGTGGTGGTGGTGGTGGTGGTGGTGGCGGTGGTGGTGGTAGTGGTGGTGGTAGCAATGGTGGTAGTGGTAGCGGCCGTGGTCGTGGTAGTAGCAGTATCAGTAACAGTAGTGGTAGTGGCAGTGGTAGTGGTAGCGGTAGAGGCAGTAGTGGTGGTAGTGGGAATGGCCGTGGCACTGGCAGCGCCGGGGGCAGTGGCAGCGGAAGTGTTAGTGGCAGTTGTAGTAGTAGTAGTAGTAGTAGTAGTAGTAGTAGTAGTAGTAGTAGTAGTAGTAGTAGTAGTAGTGGTAGTCGTAGTAGTCGTAGTAGTCGTAGTAGTCGTAGTAGTCGTAGTAGTCGTAGTCGTCGTAGTAGTAGTAGTAGTAGCAGTATTAGTAGGTAGGTAGGTAGGTGTAGCAGCAGCAAAAGTAGGTAGTATAGTAGGTAGTAGTAGATAGTAGTCGTAGCGGTGGTGGCGGTGGCAGTAGAGGCAGCAGTAGTGGTCGTCGTCGTAGTAGTAGGAGCAGTAGTAGTAGTAGAGTGGTCGTAGTAGTAGTAGTAGTAGTAGTAGTAGTAGTAGTAGTAGTAGTAGTAGTAGTAGTAGTAGTAGTAGTAGTAGTAGTAGTAGTAGTCGTAGTGGTAGTGGTAGTGGTAGTGGTAGTGGTAGTGGTAGTGGTAGTGGTAGTGGTAGTCGTAGTAGTAGTAGTAGTAGTAGCAGTAGCAGTAGCAGTAGCAGTAGCAGTAGCAGTAGCAGTAGCAGTAGCAGTAGTAGTAGTAGTAGTAGTAGTAGTAGTAGTGGTGGTGGTGGTGGTGGTGGTGCAGAAGTAGCATCAGAAGCATTGATCTACAGCAGGCGGAGAAGCAGCACAGCAGCTGTCGTGGTAGTCCTTCGTATAGGAGTGGAGTAGGAGGAGCAGGAGTAGGAGTAGTGTGAGGACACGGCTGTAACATAGCCCGTTTGTTCAGCAAGGAAATACAATATTGTCGCTGCTTGACAAACAGTCGAATGATTAGAAAGATCTCCCGAAACGGTACATAGGGAGCAGCCAGTAACAACGGCAGACATATTGATGACAAACATTTCAACAATGACAACTGTGGCAAGATCCAACCAACAAGCTTGTTGAACGCGTGGCCCAGTCCCCGTACACACCGTGCATAAGAGCATAAGGAGGCATTCGAACAACTGCAAGGCTGCAACGTGTCGGAGGTACAAAGGCCAGAGTGGAAGGGTTCGGCACACGAGGAACCTGAGGCGGGCAAAGCAGTGCCATATTCCGATCAACACCCCGTGGATGTGCTACTCTATACCTGCACCATCGGTTATACAATGTAAATATGCAGGAGAATACAGTCATGCTACTTTGTCATTGTGCATCATGCTTGGGGCCCCTCGCCATAGTCATATCCACCTGCTCAGACTCCAGGGTCTTGTGCAGCTCCTGACAAGACATGCAATGCTACGTAGCACTTGGCTGCCATGGATTTTGAGTTTGGGATGCCTCTCCGAACATGTCGGCAGACAGGGCACCGAGGTAGCTGACATCGGCACCAAGCCTGTCACTGACGTTTTCGTGAACCACGCTACGACCCTGACTAGAACATCTCCAAGCGGATACCTCAAGGATTCAACTTGGCGCAAATCCGCTTTCCGGGAATCACCCATAACTCAGAACCATCACAAAACATTCGCACCAGACCAGACTGAGCCGACTCGATGCATGAAGTCATTTCCCCGGCGCTGTCCGGCCTTTTCGCTGCAAGGCACACGTTGAAAGGTGCGCCTGCAACGGGCAGCTTGTCCCAGCTCCATATGAGCGCTTTTGCTACTTGAAGCATTCTTCGGGTATGTGCAAACGTCCCTCATGGTTGCCTCCTAGGTCACCGTATCGCATGACTTTGCATATTCGCGACTGCAGCTCGTGTTGACGTGGACGCAGACTTTTTGCACGGACCTGCCAACTGCTTGAAATCTAACGAACACGAATTCTTCGGCACACGCATTCGGACCTGGAGCAACAAGAGCTCGCGAAAAGCTACACTCCAACTCTTCAAGGCTTGCCTAGGTACTAATAGCTGGAGAACAAATTCTAGAATACAAGGTCCGTGGAAAGTGAAAGCTCGGACGAGAGATCTGAGACTCTGCGTCCGCAGATGTCCGCTGCCGCAGCTCAGGAGCTCCGATGGAGCCACGTGGAAGCTCGGACTGACAAGGATGCAGGACACTAGCTCACCAGCCTACCAATGCTGACTAGCGATCTTTACCCATCACACCGGCCTGGCGCTGGCAGCTCATCTGGCAAGCTATGCGCCCGCGAACAAGGTCCTAACAGACTTCCTCGTACTGATGCAACACTCGCGGAAGGAACTGTGATGACAGGCGGCGGGGGCGAAGGCGGCGAAGGCGTTGCTGCAGGCGTTGCTGCTGAAGGCGTGGCTGCTGGTGCAGGCACCGTCTCGCTGTAGCCAAACATCTTGCGAATCTCTGGAATCTTGGATTTCTGGGCCTGGTAAACACTAGATCGTTTGCAGGAGGCAAAGATCACTTTCTCCAGACAATCAAACTAGGACTAGACAAGAGGCAGCTTTTGTCGCCACAGCGGACTGTGCACCAGCCGTGAGCAAAGCTTGCGCGATGGCAGTCTGCTCCTGCCACACCTGACCGTCATCAGTGGATTCTGGATTTGTTTTCCACTCCGTATACGACATAGATAAATATAGATAATATTTAATGCGAGGTTGAATTGATTCAATAATTAAGATTTCGATTTCTGAGCTGACCTTCTAGTTTCACAATTGAGACTACAGTATAATTCCCGTCCATCGTCATGTCCAGCTCCCACTCTGCTGGGGACCCGGCCGCTCGAGTCAACATATCAACGCCATCTCCATCCGAAGAACTGTCAGGAGGAATCACAATGCAGCAATCTCACGACTGGGCAGAAAGCTGCAAGCCCGAAGCGGACATTTACGAGTAGAAAGTAGGAAGCACATGCATGCAGCCCTGCCCGAGGTTCTTGGCTGTCTTGAGCATTTCTGTGACAACTGTGCCGTGGTTGTAGCGTACCTGAAGCTCTGGCATGTCTAGGATTTTTCACTACCTCAAAGGCTTAACTCGACCTCAAGTTCA
Source organism: Symbiodinium sp. CCMP2592 (assembly GCA_905221615.1). Lineage (NCBI taxonomy): Eukaryota > Dinophyceae > Suessiales > Symbiodiniaceae > Symbiodinium > Symbiodinium sp. CCMP2592. The sequence continues at coordinate 171,111 of CAJNDT010006015.1, read as the reverse complement.
TGTAGAGCCAGTGGATCGACCTGTAAAGAATCAACTCGGGCAATCCTCATGTTTCTGCCGCGGTGCAGCATGGAAAAGCGGCGTGCGGCCGCGGTTGTCTTCCACGTCCGGACTCGCTTTCTTGGTCAAGAGATATAGGGCCGCATCAGTGCGACCATGCACCGCCTCGGGCATACGGCATGCAGCACTGAAGCAGAGTCATCGCCACGCATTCAGTTGGCAGGTACGACTCTCTTGTGCAGCACCGCGCGAAAGAAGTAAAATGGAGGTGATCGAACGAGCGAACGAGCATGAGAATATATGAGAATGGTTAGGTGAAAGCTGAGCTCATCGCAGCATCAGCGAGAGCAGACCACCTGGGCCCACTTTGCGATGCCTTGGCTGTGAGAGTCAAAGCCCCAAGCTTGGGCGATGAAGCGGCGGCGTCTGCAACCATTTCTCGCCATGGCACATCATCAATATTTGCACCTGCAATCAGGAACAAGCATGGTCCCTCGTCATTGGCTTCAGTGATACAGTGATGCATTCCGATTTCAAACGCATTTGATCCTGTCTCGAACCGGATGTGCCAGCACCTTGATGAGTTGCAATCCCTGGCCGAGCCTTGACGAAGCAAATCTTCGATTTTGGTCGTATCGAATTTCCGGCAAGCATCCAAGAAGTCTCGATTGAGAGCATCCTTTTGCTGCTGCACATCCTCCTCCAATCGGCGGGCCGCCAGCACAGCTGGGTTGACTGGGGGAGTGACAGGGGGAGCAGGGGGTGCCGGCGGAGGGGTTGCTTTGGGAGCAGCTTTGGCAGGAGGAGATGGGGCTTTGGAAGGGGCAGCTGGAGCCTTGGCAGGAGCCTGGGCCTCTGCTGCCTCTGCCTTCTCCGCCGCGTCGTTTGTCGCGGGCTCCTCGACCGGGAGATCTCCCGCCTCTTGTGAAGTGGCCGCCGGGAGGACGGCCAACAACACCACAATCCTTGTAATCTGTTTAAACATGGCGGCGACTAGTGCCTACAGCTTGTGGCTGCAATTTGAGCCTTTGCACAGGAAGCTCACGTGAGCCACTTGTCAGCCTGCAGCCTCGAACACCTCAACCTGCAATCGGCATGCTGCAAACAGCTTCAAAGACGACGGACGTGCAGTGCACAGTGCAGTCATGTCATGCATCTCACTTTCGGCATGCCGCCTCCAGGCCGGGGCAGGAAGGCCTCGTCGGAGAAGGGGCTTGCAAACATAAAACACACCAAAGTACACAGACAGGTCTCCAGCGGGTCTGGGGAGTCTCGGGCTAGGTCCCTATGCCAACAGCAGCTGCGGCCTGCTGGCCATCTGGCAACTTGACGGGCAAGAAGTCGAACAGTGCCTGTGGCAGCATTGCTTCTGTACTACTTAGCATGACGGACGTGAAGATCCTGTTACAATCATGAACGCGGATTAGGCATTTGGAGTGCCGCTTTTGTCCAGCTTCATTCCTGTAGCAACTGCTGCAAAAACGTGCCGTGTGCTTCATTGCTCCTTGTCCGAGGATGGCGCGTTGAGCGGTATCCCGAACATCAATCAATTGGGTATGATCAACATATACTATCAACTTTTGTACACCGATAGCTGTAGTAAGTAATCCTGAACTGAAGCTGCTGTCGTCTCATGGCGCGGGAGTCGGCTCTGTTGCAGAGCCCAAAGATCAAGTTACAGGTGAAATAAAGTTGGCCGTGACCGTCGTGGACGTGTGATTCTCACACGAACATCTGGACTTGAGCTACTTTCCGTATCGATGAAAAATGCGAAGCCGGGGCATGCAGCTAAGAATCCACGATCCAAATTATCACACTCAAGAGCGAACTGAGGAAACTGTGGAATTGTCGTTGTTGGATTCGGCTCCTCTTGCTTGGTTTGCGTGCCTGCAAGCACGAACCTAACAAGCAGGGTATGACAAGAAACGCTTTGTTCCTGCCACCGCTGCCCTTTGTGCTGTCGGTCGCTTGCGGGATTATTCCACTCGAACCTGTACTGTACGTAACAGTTGTGGGAGTAACGCTTCAGGTTAGGAATGGGACAACATGGGTTCCATATAATGTTGCGTGGAATGTATTCACGCAATGCAACTGCAGCAACACTTTGCATCCAACGAACCCATCTCGCGCAGCTTTGCTCTGTGGGGCAAGTGTCTCAAATGCATCTTGCCACTGGCTATATTCCAGTGTTTTTGTAATTCCATGAAACCATGAGGAAAGGGGTTCGCAACGAGCCTGATTCCAGCTGTCGTTTTCAACAACATCAGTTCTGCGCGCATGCTACACATGGCTGCCATTTAAAACACTGGAGCAACGGAGACGATGAACAATGAACCAAAAACTCGCTCTCAAAGTCAACGTCAACAGAATAAGCAGCGCGCCGCGGCCATGCGCCTGGAGAGCATCCCTTGAGCTCCAGGCACTTTGGCGCACAGGTTCTGTGCATACCATGTGGTTGGAAAGCATGCCTGACCCTATGGCGGCCTGCTAGGCCACTGTAAAAGTGAAACCAAAACCTGTCAGCCAGCTGAAATTGCAGCAGCTGCGCCAGCAGATGCATGAGGTGTTGTGACCCGATCTGTCGCTTCTTCCACCTGGATGCTGCCAGAACGGCTCTTGTCGAGTCTTGCAAAAATTATTCGCGTGGTGCCAACCGAACTAAGCAGATGGCATTGATAGCAGTCGGGCCAGACTGCTGACGCTTCATCTTCGGCTGTTTCCTGATCAAAGTGGGAATTGTTTGGCTGTCCCGCCCCCCCCCCCTCCGGTAGCAAAAAAGTGCATCTTGCAACGCTGTCTGCGGCAGGTCCCGGTTGACACGGCCACACACGCAAGCCAGCAAAACGATTGCATGCCCAAGAACGTCAAGTGGTGGGCTGCAATTTCGAAGAATTTCGTCTTTTCCAGCTTGTATAGCTCACCTTGTGAGGCACACATGGGCTTCTAGAATTTCAGCTGCCGGCCAACAGAGTCTACTTAGCCACAAACTGTTGATTGCGATGCACGTCTGTGCAAACGCTCGTTTGCAGCAGGTGCGATCTAGTGGCAGGTGCTCGTGGTTGTGACGGTGGTAGGTGATCGAAAAGGCTCCTGATCAGCGGCAGGGTTCGGATGTGAAGTACAGGGTCAGTCACACCGACAATGACGACATTCCGATTGGCTCCTGTGTGAGAAGGCATTCTGCATTAAT
>CAJNDT010006015.1:92921-162921 GCA_905221615.1 Symbiodinium sp. CCMP2592 | reverse complement strand
TGCCTTGGCGTCATCAACATCAACATCGTCGCCACGAGGGATGGCCGTGTTAAAGCTTGCGAGGATATCCTTGGCTATGTTGCATGCAGACAGTGTCACTTACCTGTTTGGCATGCAAGTCGCAACTGCAGAAGGGTAGCCGCACTGAAGGTCATCGTTGTGAGCCAAAACCAAAAGTCATCAAATCCATCTGGGTCATAGCCTTCCATTGACTAAGGGCTGTAAGGGGTTGTGCTACCTGCCTTCTTGCGTCAATTCAGGTTTCGGACCGATGCGATACTCGACACTACATTGCACTACACGCGATTTGACCTCCTCAAACGCTTTCGGATTCATTCTTAGAATCTCACAACTCGAACAGTCCACGCGTGGCTTGGCATGGCAATAGCTACGCCCTACGATGCCCTACGCTTCAGCAGGACAAGTCACTATTCTTGAACGACAGCTGGAACGGCAGCACCATTGCATCCATCAGGACAACAAGCCTGTCAGCATTGCAGGAAACAGTTGCAGTTGATACTGCAATTCGAAGTGCCAAGTGAACATGATGTCGCCATGTCGGAACTGCTTGATCTGAGAACTGCACATGACGTAAATATCCCACACCAGCTTGCTCGTCCAGCTTGGATCCACAAGGCAGACTTCTCGCGGCGTTTTGAAAGGTACAAGCGCTCCCGCATCATCAGCCTTAGACTGTACGCGGACAAGGTTCAAAAACCCTGTGGCCCTGACATTCGGCTTATTTGCCAGATCTTCCACCAACTCCGATATCCGTCCATCGCCAAGTGGCCTTTGGTGACGGAGTATCGCCTTCTGATAGCATCACCTGCTCATCCTCCAAAGACCTTTCTTTTTGCACTGAATCGTCGAAGGATCGCTTGTGGTCCTGATCTCCATCATCGGCATCTGTGTTGACAGATCCCTACACTGAATTGCAGCACAAAGCAATTTCGACTCCGCATTCCTCATCCGCATCTGCGCTCCGATGCCTTACTCCCGGCAAAGAGATCCTCAGCCCAAGCTAAGGTTGAAAAGGAAGATGCAGAGCAAGCATACCACAACGGGAACATGGTTGGGGCGACACGGAGCTTGACAGCCCGGGATCTGATGCTCACCTTTAGCATCCGGTGGAGAATGCGGATCACGATCGGAGATGGCCTCGCGCATGCTACGAAGCGACTGTTGTGGATGCAAGACTAAGTGCCGTTGTGGCGCCGTCGCGGTTGTTCCTAGATTGTCCTACATGTCCCTGCGGCAAGTGTGCTGGCGCTGGCGCTTGCGGCCGTGGGGGCGGGGATTGTTGCCTGTATGTCTTACAAGCCTGAGTTATTAGCCATTGCTTCTGAGTCGCTTTGGTGGCTTCGACGGCTTTAACTTTGCTGGGATGAAGCTTTGCACGCCCAAGGTGCCGCAAATGGAGGCAAAATGACAGTCAACACTACAGGCAACACCACCAGAACCAAGGAAAAATCAGCAAATTGCACAATTCACTCGTTTCAAGAGAAGAACTTGGGTGACGGTAGTGTTGACTGTGGTGTGGACTGAGCGCTGGCTGTCATTTTCAGCATGTATACATTTGCTCGATTTCGAGCAATATGCAGGCTTTGTCAGCTTCCTATTGTCGAGCACAATGTTTGGTTTTCCAGCATTTCGACAATGTGACTGTAGCAGTAGCGTTGGCTATAGATAAAGTAAATTGCTGTGCTGTGTGTCCTGGGTCCAAAAGGGTGGGTACGCACTGTCAGTTTTCAGTTTCTGGACATGACATTGGTAGAAAGGAGTGCAAGAGACGCAAAAGTGCTTCTGCCCGTCGGTGGATGGACGGAATCCTGCACCATCCTTGCACGCATCCGCATACTTCAAACGATTGCAGCTGGCAGCTGGGACTGCTTGAGCAGTGCAAGATTCCGGCCACTGGGACAGATCCGGCCCCGCAGCCTACACGGCCAATGTTAAGAAGGGGACAAGTGGTGCAAGACTTTGTCCATCCACCGGGGCAGAGGCTGCCACAGCCACCAACACCAACAATACAAGTTCTGAGAGTCACCGAGTGCCCTAGCAGGGCCTTTGCCGACATGAGCTCTCTTGAAAAGCTGTCGAATGCGTTGCTGTGCAAGAGGCTACTGTGGCGCTCCGAGCCTGTTTGACCTCCTCTTCCAACCTCTGCAAACATCGATTGATGTCTTCCTCGGATGCAGGGAGGTATGGCTTTGAAACAGGAAGGTCGATGCGGACACTCATGTTTCTGCAGCTTGCACCACTCAGATGCCAGGTGCAGGCCGGCTGCGATAATCCCTTTCAGACTTTGCGCGCATTTGGCTTCAAGACGTCCTAATTGCTTGTCCTTGGTGGCATGTCAGGTCGGAGCTGCACGTTGTCAGATGACTCTAGGTCTTAGGTTCGGGCCAAGACAGAAGTCATGCATTTCAGTGACTTTGCCACTTCGTGCACTTCTGCCAGTTCCTGGCCAGCGAAAGGACGGAAACCTGTTACTTTCTCAACGTAGCGTAAGCAGCACAGGTAAAGGCTCAACTTTGGAACGAACAGTGCCTCGTGTGCTTTGCTCACATTGGAAGTATCGACCATCGCCGTGATGCATCGAACGGAAAACCAGGCAGTCGCAGAAGGAGGCTTTTGCAAGTCGAGGAAAACTCCTGCTAGTGATGATCTTTTAATCGTGTGGGTAAGTAGCATTTCTGATGGGCTAGCGCCATTGTAGCCGGAGTGCGCCGGATGTTGCTTATGATGTTCAGCTCCCCTTCTGCACTCAGCAGCTACGGCAGCCTCCAGGCCCTGTGAGCCATGTGGCTCGCACGAAGACGAAGCTGGCACGAGAACCAACATGCGACGCAACACCAAGCAGCACTCGATGGGACGAACACCTGGTCTCTGGGTATGCATCTGCTACACAGAGCAAAGCAGTCCACCTCGCCAACGACACAAAGGCTCTGCCTGCCAAGGACACATCTACCTGGCCTGCCTCGAACCCATCATGTCCGGGACTTGGACGTGAGAGCGACATGGATTACAGCTTCTTGCGGCTGAGGTCTGAACGACTTTCCCTCTGCCGAGCGTGCCTCTGCATCCGGCGACCGCTCCAGTGTTGTTTCATTTCATGCTAAAGACACAACCGGGTCACAGGAACTGCAAGCACGTGTGAAGCTGATAGAGGTGTGATACACCGCGTGCCGTATTCTATGACAACCGGGCTTTAAGTGGCCAGCCGTGGTCGATTCCTTCAAGGCGGCACATGAAAGCAAAAGGCGAGCGAGTCTGTGGCAGTGCTCGTCCCAGGCTCTACCACTTGCTATGGCTCGACATGCCTGCAGTGATCCGCATGCTCATGCTGCCCAAGTTTATCAGAATGGCCAAGTATTCAGGGATGGTCATTGGATATCATTGTCAGAGCTAGTGGAGGCGATGGTCGGGGCCTTGTTCACTGCAAAGGCAGATCCCAGTCCCACACCTGACATCGAGAGCATGCGCACAGTTCGGCCAAGTTTGCATGATGTCAGGGAAGGCAATACTTGGACCGCCCGTCGCCTGCTAAGGTCAGGAAGGCTCGATGCGACCATGCCTGGCATCGGAAAGAGCCGGAAAACCAGCTGCCCTTGCAACACGATTGAAGTGCCAAGCGCCCCACCGCATCTTTAGCTGCACCAGCCGTCTGCGAGCCAAATCTGGCAGTGGCAGGGAATGGCGAAAATCGGTCTTGCTAGCTAAGCAATGTCAATGATCATATTCTCACACACACACACAGAGATATCTCTATCGACACTGATTGAAAGGCTGCCTGCACGCAACCTGCAATGGATGCGCCCGCCACGCAGCCTGCAGGCATGTGCCTCCGGTTTGACAGCGGATTCCACGGCTTGGCTTTGCTATGAGGCGCGAACGTGAAGTCTGGCGAGGACGCCAGGCCTCAGATGCTGTGGGTCAACATCGGAGCCTTGCCAGTCACTTGCTGACTAGCCTGACTAGCTGAGGCTAGAGCTCTGCAGCCTTGCAGCATGATTCCGCAGCGTGTCTCTGGCCCAGCGATGCATGCCCTGAACCACAGGAAGGCATAGATGCCAATGCTTCACTTATGCTGTGCACATAACGACCACGAGACTACTGGACATGCAGAACGCATGCGATGCCGAATCAAGGCAGGCCCGGCCGCCGAGGTGGACTGCTGTGTGCGGCCGCATGAGCCATAAATGCGGACACCGTCGGCAACTGTGCAGAACAACTCGGCGAAACCTGTGCTTTTTGCTCGTGCGGCTCGGCAGGACCTGATCATTGACAGGTTGCCGGCATTCCGCTGCTTCGCGCGTCGTCGGGTTGCTTCGGGCTGGTGAGAAACCGTGGTTCCGTTCGGCTGGATTCGGTTTGAGTCCCGTTTGATCTACGGGAATGAAATTTTCTCGGCTCGACTTTGAGTAGGCAGACATGTCACCTTAAATTTCCTAGCTCCATCCAACATATTTGTCATGGAACGTATATTCGATAGTGTTGGAAAATCTATTTTCCTGGACTTCACCGGCCTCTCACATGATCGGGCACAGCGACCCGCCCTGTGGAGCAATTTAGACCTAAAAAAAGCTTCGTCTTGTGCTCGGACTTGATTGTTTCGGGTTAACGCACCATTAGACAAGAAGCAGACAAATGGCCGGTGTATTACACGATTGAATGCGGCCGTTTGGGTGGAGTCCGACTGCACGAGGCCCAACAAAAAGCATAAGGATCCCGGTTTTGGGGTACAAGGCTGTATATGAGAGGGATTCAAGACCCGACTGTCACACATCCGCATGTTTAAGTGGTGTTCTGGACCCCTTGCAACACCGAACGTTCAGCAATTTTTCGCCGCATGCGCAGAGCACAGGCGAGGTCTAGGTCTTGCCCGGGGGTTGGGACCTTGAGCTCTTAGTGTCGTGCATGACAAAGGCTTAGGCTGAACAACCAAGGCCAGTGCCGTCCGGTTGAAATGAAGTAGCGCGCCACCTTCCGGAGGGCAGAAAGGCGGAAGAGTGACATCACAAACTGTCGAAGCCACAGTCATGATGCCATTTTCGCCCCTCAGCAACAGGCTCTCCCCGAAATGCTGCACAGTCCGTAAATAAGCGACTGCGGCAAGTGGCTGAGATGCCCTTGCACATGCACTAAAAGCAGAGTCGCAGCTGAGCTCATCCGGCAACTCCCCTTGTGACATCATGTCGGTCACTAGTGCTGCCGCTTGCTGCCACTTCCCATTGGGGGCAAGTGAAGCAAGAGCTGCGTTGAAGCTTGTCTGGTCGGCATTGTGCGGAGTCCTTCGAAGGCAGTACGCGGATCATGACATCCGGCACCATTACGCGCACATGTGAGTGCAAGCAGGCGTCAGCAGCCGTAGTAAGTGTAGCGAAGCTTGCCAGAGAGCCACCCGCGCACATGTCAACGTGATGGAGTTGAATGTGATGGGCGATGGCAGCAAGCTCAAGCTTGCCAGGCACCGCAGGAGTGCCTGACATTGCTGCTTTGAGGTCTGCCAGGACTGGCTTTCGATGCAGCATGATGCAGCCATTTTTGCCGCGTGGACTGAGAGACAGCATTGCAACTAGAACGCATTCCGCCAGTTGCTTGCATTGCATGCAGGGCACCGCAGCCACTGTCCAGCGACATGCGTTCTCACAAGCGCTGATTGCGCTGCTGCAGCTGACCATGTCAGTGCTCAAGCCACCGACGGGCATCAGTGACACCGCTGCCAATGCAGCCTGCCACCCTGCAAATGCTGTACACAGCAGCAACTTTCGGCGTGTCAGTCTCCACAGAAGGTGCTGCCTAGGCGGAGCTACTCGAAGTGCAGCCAGGCATCGACTGCAGTTTTCCAAGGCACTTACCATGGCGCTGATGCACACTTCATCTGGCCTGATGCCCTTGGAGCCGGTCATGTCACCCACCACAGCTGCAGCAAATTGCCAAGCAGTCCCCTTCTCGCACGCAGAGACGGTTGCGCTGACGGAACGCCTGATGAAGCAAAGATCGTCTCATACTGACAAAATGAGCTCTCAGGATCGAGCATGACGGCCACGTCGCCCAAATCGTGAAGGAGACAAGCGGCAAGCGATACCAAGCACCGTCTTCGGCGGCGGCGTTCAAACGAAGAGCTGCTCTTTGCCACTGCCCCTTTTGCTCCATCGCGTGCAGCATCGCGACGTGACCTATGTGCACGACAGTGTGTTTGGAGATTGGCACAACGCCACCAATGTAAGCACAGGGTCGAGACAAGAAATCGAAATTACTTCGAGGGCACCTCCTTCAGTAACCGCATGAGCTTGCAGGGGCGTTCGTCTGAGCTCTGCAAACAAGGATAGCGCCTTTGTCCAGAGTCCTGCAGGCTCCGAGATGAGTGAGCCTTACAGGCTCTTTAGAGTGCACGACACCCGGTTCGTGACTGACAGGATGCACAGAGTTTGTGACGACATCACACGATTTGTGCTTAGCATGCTTTCGACATGTCTGCTGGCGGAAGCATCCTCGCCGTCCCCAGGCGGTCAATGTGGAGTTGAAAGAGATGCTGTCTTTGGGTTCACGTCGGATGCCTATGGGTCGTCGAACAAGACTAACCACACATTACACTTTGACATGTCCCGCGTGGCCGCAGCGAGCGGGCAGAGTTTAGGCCAGAACACGCATGCTGCAAAGCCAGCAAGTAGCTGCTGCCCATAAGGCTCTTCGAGACAGTGCAGAGAGAACCTCAGATCAGCAAGCTGACAGTTGAACCAGACCTAATGCTGAACGCCAGCTCGACAAAGCTGAAGTCATGTGCAGTGTGAGGCGGGAAGCTGTGTTAGAGCTGACAACATCGAGGGCAATCGCTGCACTGGAAGCAACAGCAGCAGCCAGGGACCACTTGCCAGCAACGTCAAGGGCACTCAGCATTGTGTTGTAGGTAACCGTGTTTGGGTCGGCCATGTGGAGTGTTGTGGAAAGAAACCTTAGTCAGTGACTTTGATGGGACAGCTCAAGTGGCATCACCAGCAAGTTGAACACCATCCGGCTCGGAAATGCCAAGCATCCTCCCAATACCTGAACATCGTCCTGCCTACATACACGCACACTTCTTTGATAAGTTTCTCTAAGCTGGCCTTCTTTGCGACTACATACACCTGGAAAACAAAACTAGAGCCAGAGAAACGTATGTAGCATCTTCACTTTTGATGGCGGCCGCTGCGGCTGCTTGCCCAGCTTTGGAGTCACTGACGCTGACGGAAAGACTGAGGCAAGAAGTCAGCATGTAAACGGCTGTCCGAGAAGCATGTCAGCTGCCTGCTTCCATTGCCAAAGCCGGCAGCCTCAGAATCGCTGCTGGACTGCGCCAAGATACGAAAGCTCTGACAACGGCAAGTAGCAAAGGCGAGTTTTGGCGATAGCTGTTCCACATAAAGGCTCGAAATAGACCGAGGGGCATGAGATAGCTGCGTTGTGGTGAAATATGTTCAGCTGAACTCGACCACGCCGCAGTACACGCAAGACATACCCTTGACTGGTGCCGAGTGAAATAGGTTGGGCGACGTCTACAGGCCTACAGTTGGTCTTCGAAAGAATCTGAAAAAGATTGCAAAGCATTTCCACCTGGATCTTGTGTTGCTTGACTGCATATCGGGATCAATGCCGTTGCCAACTTTGGGCGTTGCCGCAAAACTGCAAACCTTGGGTTGAACAGGCCTCAAACGGAGACTTGGACTCAGACCTAACGATACGCGCACATGCGGCGAAGCAGCTTTGGACGAAGTATTGCCTCCGGGTCAAATGTCAGCTCATCGGCCATCCCATAAGCAAGCAGCCGGCAAGACGATCAACCCGTCACAAATTCTGCAGCGCGACACACTTGAGCATGCCATGAAAAAATCGCAAATGCATCCACTGCCTGTGCTGCAACCTCAACTCGCGATCGCGCCTGTCCATAGAGCTTGTGCTCCGAAGACGCGTCGAAAATGCTACTGCCTCTGCTGGAACAACTTCTGCGACTGCTTCAGGTGCAGAAGCAGCACAGCAGACATCGCAGAAGCCAAGCCTACCCGCATGGACGAAAGCGGCTTCTTGAAAGCCAGCGCCTGACCAGGAACTTGAACAGGGCACACAGAAACTATCGGTCAACACCAATCAGCTTGCTATCTGTCTAAGTTAACGGCCACCCCGCGACTGAGCAGCAACTGCGCGCCCCACACATCTCCGCCTCAAGCCAAAAAACCAGCAGAAGAGTGCCTAAACTCGTAATGCTGTGTGTGACCAAACCCTGGGTGAGACCCAAACCCTTTGCAGGAATGGACTTGTGATTCGGAGGCATGTGGATAAAAACATGATTGGAACTCAGAGCGCACCCCTCAGCAACCTCATGCCCGCTATCAAAAACAGAAAGGTGCGGGGCCCGCGAAAAAGGTTTTTCATTCAGGTGTCTGAGTCCTAGGCGCTCAAGGAGGCGGATGACCGCAGCATTGATCCGAGCAGCCTTTGGCCTTGCTTTGTTCATTGCCAACATGTGACATCGCTCACAACACCAGCTTGCCAAGGCCCTGGCTTGGTCTTGATATCGAAAAAGTTGATTATGTTGCAAATTCGTATCCTGGTGCACCAGCGAGTCTTTTGAAATCAAGTCCTTGCTGGTTTTGACAACGGCCTCACATCATCGAAGCCAGCCTCTCTCAATCGAACTGCCTCGCGTATTGATTCCCGCTCCGGAAAAATTTACAGACATTCTCAATTCGGAGCACCTCTAGGTCAGCCGTGATCGCCGAGTAGAACATCTTCTGCTTTGTGTCTACAGTGTAGTAGTACCTGCACCCGGTGCAGGTCTGCAAGGGCACTGCTCGGTTCGACAATTCGTACATGAAGGCGCACGATCTGTCGAAGCTGGCCAACCCAATCCTTCTTTCCAGCCTAGTACGTTTTAGCCCAGGTGCCTTACATCTCGTTTGATTAAAGCCAGATTAGAAATCCAGAGAAACTGCTAAGCAAGCAGCCAGGACTGCACTGCCGGTCGGCTGGTTTCTCGGAAAGCCTGCCGCATTGCCTGAAGCAGCAGAATCACCCAGAACATAGGGCGGACAAACGGACAAACGATACGTAGCGCTGTCGCTGCTGCTAGTAGCAACACGACATTCCGGCTACCCCGCCGAATCATTGCGCGCAGCAGCCTTTCTCACAACATCTAGCGACCGCAATGACGATGCTTGACATCTTCTTTGGGTCAAGGTAGTGTCCAGCAGCTTCATCGAGACTACCGGGCATTACTTTGCACAACTACTGCTTTTTGTACGCATGGGCACATCTGCACACACACACGTGTATATATATATATATATATAAATACATATACATATACATATGGATATGTATGTACGTTTATATAAAACACATATGTATATCCAAGTATTTACCTATTTATGTACTTATTCATGTCTGTATTTACTTACACATAAGACAGCAGGCCCAGTGAAACAGGTATCCTGCGATGAATTTGCCCGGCCGAAACACCTCACCCTGCAAGTAGGCCTTTGCCAAATCATCAACGGCTGAGAAGCGACGTTGAGGCCCATCGAAAGCACGGCTGGATTGCTAAACGGCCATGAAGAGTTTGACTTCTCAGTCAGTGAAACTTATGCAGCTGCAGCAAAGCAGCCGCAAAACTGCTCGGCTACCTGAATATTCACATCTCAGGGGCACACCTGCACAAGTGGCACGATGCTGCATGAGGGGTTGTCTAGAAATTGGTGGCCCGTCGCAACACCATAAGTACGTTTCACCTGCCAGTTGGCTTACCAAGCCCGTGTAGCCGCCACTAATTTAAAAAAACGTGCCTGGCAGATCTGCACGAACTTCAGTCCTCCCACTTGACCAGGTTCCCGTCCTGCAACACCCCGTACTTGGTCGACTTGACTCGACACTCACAGCATGCCTCAACTGCGGCAGTCAGGCCTCAAACAAGCCAGTCTTTGTCCTGTGGCTGGCTGCCGTATACCTGCATGTGTCATGATCTCAGGATGCGCGCGCAGCCTTGAGAGCCTGTTCGCGGGCACACCTGCCACGGCCATGACGCTTTCCGTTCCGCCATTCGCCGTTGTAGCTCCTGCTGCTCATGGTGAGGATCCGGGGCTTCCGGCAATGCAAGGGCTGCAGTGACAGCTGGGCTCGTAGGGTCCTTCCATCTGGCCAGCGGAACACACCGGTGCCTTGAACAGTCGCTCAGCGGCACGACAAGGCATAGCAACATCCGCACCATCGCCATATTAGACTGCCCACTCCGCCATGACCGACTGCAAAGAGCCGCGCCGTGCTTGACATCCTCGAAGAAGTCGCCTGTGCTAACCCAGCGCATGCACGACAGGTTGCACATTCAACAGTCGTGACGTTTCCAGCGACTCCCAACAAGCGCCCCTTGCCTTCGTAGCTGCGACCATCGCCATAGCTGAACGACCCCTTGCCTGAGCACGTGTGCATGAACTGACTCGTCTTGCTGGCGATTACATGCGCTGTCTGACTGCTAAGCTTGGATATGATATGGCCGGATAGGACTTGCAGCTTTCTCAGTCTGAAGCCGTGCATTGTGTTCCTCTCCCACCTTAGCACGGGAACTGTTGAGGTCTCACCCCCTGAGCTGTCAGGGGCCAGGCGCTCCAACGTTCTGAGCCGAGGACTGACCAGTATAAGCGCGCCCATCAGACCAGTTGTACGTTCCAGTGCCGCTCCTGACACCACGCATGAAGTCTATTCCATTCCGATGGATTGCAAGTGCTTTCTGCCGATCACACTCTCCAAGTCTGCGACATGTTGTTGGACTCAAAAGTACCGTCGTACTTCGAGCCATCTGGCCACCTTGCTGCTGCGTGAACCGCGGCATGTGCAAGCTTGTCTCCGCAACAAGTGTACAAGCATGCCATCCCTTAGATGCCGACAGGTACAAACCGTGACCTGGGTCTCTCCGTGAAAGTTTCTTCTATTTTCTGCTGGTTGTGCATGGACTGATCCACTAATCATGGGCAAGCCCTAGCAGAAGGGAAGTTGCAGCATCTGACAGTCAGAGAATCAGCCGGGGCAGTTGCCGTGCTTCATGCCTTGGAAATAGCTGCCCTGGAAGCGGCTTCCGTCTGGCCATACCTGTCTGCTCCCCCTGGGAGCCATGCGAAGGCAGGCGAGGCAGGCGAGGCCGGGCCTCCACTCCCTCTCCGTGATGCTTGTCGCACGCAAACTGCCCGGTGTACTTGGAGCCATCGATCTTAGAGAAGACAGATCAATCCACTACATCTGGGATCCGACTCTGTTTGGTCAGCGGCATACATGGCAACGCCGTAGCCGTGCTGCATGTCATCGAGAAAGTTGCCCTCGTACCTGGCAAAACACACACTCTTTCAGGAGGCTCCAGCTTTCTTATCCTGGCCGGGCGTGCCAATCTCCTGCAGCATGGTGAAACTTCCCCATGCCCTGAGCTTTGTCCTGCCAAGTCAACGCGAAGTTTGCCTTCGTGTGCATTCAACTGTTGCGACTCTCCTTCACCCACTGCCCGGTGTATGAAGCTCCATCGGGCCATTTTTGTATCTCAGCGAAAATTGACAGTGAAGCAAACACGAAATTGCATGAAAAACCTCGGCCTATTATTTGTAGTGTGTCGTAGGTCTGCACGGGGTGATACTGAACAAACGCGGTACAAGTACGGATGATGGCAGGAGGCCTGAATCAATTGTTTAACCGCTTCCAAGGTGAAATGCTTTCCGCGACTGGTCATGCAGCTTCACTCACAGAAATCTGTGTGCTCGCGCCCCATACCCTTCTCTTGCTGGTCCAACCCACTGACCTGGCAAAACAGTCGTTGTGAAGCACAGCTTCAGTTGGCAGGAGCGCGACATGAACTGCAATGCCTTCATAGACAGCACCATTCGGCAACCTTAGCAGGTCACAGCCGAGTGCAGATCTGCAACGGAACAGCTCGGAAAATCTGCCGAGTAACTCGTGAGGTGGACGCTGTTGACGCTCGCTCTCGGGGTCGGCCTGCCAGCACAGGAAAGCTCGGGCGAAGTTTCGTTAAAACTTTAGACGGCATCACTCCAGCTGGCCACTCTCCGTAGGACCCGGGCGGTTCGGGCCAGAATTCCCTCACAGAGCAATGAACATCGAGGGCTGGGAAAAGGAAGGAAACAAGCGCAGCGCAGTTGCGAGGGTTTCACCTGAGGGCACCGCCCAACTTGACTGAGAAGCTCCCATTGTCTATGTCGGCCACACCCTCGGCGCAACTCGGGAAGTTCAATGTTCAAGTCGGCCTTGTTTAGAAGCCGACGACCCCCACCCTTTCCCCACATGCAGAATTTCGAACCGTGCCCGACAAGTCTGATAAGCCCTGTGACATTTTTGGTGGCAGCAAGCGGCGGCAAGTGAAGTAATATCTCCGAACATGTTACGCCCTCGCAACTCGGACTCTGCCAGACGAGGATGGCTCACTATCGAGATCCATGCACTTGCGCCCGAAGTACAACGTGCGAGGGGGATCTTTGCACAATAATCTAGATACTAAGTACTTTTAAGGGATTCTGGTGTCCATGATCCTGGGGCTCTCTCCGCCGGCCTCGCGGCGCCAACGCGGCCCAAGGAGCTATGTGCAACGATGAGACACTACCTTTCAGAAGTGAGAATGACAGATATCCTTTGGTGTTCTATGTTGCCTGCCCTTCTTGCGAGGCTCGAGCCAATTTGCAGCACTCTTCTTTGAACGGCCAGGCAGAGATACCCAGATTGAGAGCAAGTGGACACCCATTCGCATCCAACGGTCTGTCACGGTTGCAGAGATCGCCTCAAAGACGCGCTGAAACTTGACCTTGCAAGGGTGGCGTATGCTAGATGGCCTGGGTTGAAACTTTCAGAGCATGTCCAAAAGGACTTGCACCATCTAGCAAAAGATGCCGACCAGAAAGCCACGGCTCGCTTGGAGGTCACTACACTTTGCCGCGCATTCGACCAAGCAGAGACATGCGCTGTCACTTCAGCATTGCCCCCCTTGCCGTACGGTCGGCTGGCGCACGACGGCTCAGCAGGCACACAATCTTCGAAAGAAAGCTGAATGTGTAAAACTGGGTTCGCATCCGTGCGCCAGGATCTTGACATCAAAGCTACCAACTCTGATAGATGAGATCCCTCACGACACGATGTGGCTGCACAGGTTCGCCCAAGGCCACGACGTGGTTGTTCGTGCTGGAAACAACATTCCTTGGCATGCTTCAGCACATGTCCCTTGCTAGATCGGCACCGGCGAAAACGCATGGCCCAGACTAGCCCAGCACTCAATGCTCCCGAGATGCATGACGTTTTTTGTGAGCCGGCTAAGCCTCGGCAACTTGACTGCTGGGCAAGAAACTTTGTGGCCCTGATGGTGACAGGTCAAGGGCTCACCGACAGCATCGAGCAGTGCTCCGAAGTAGAGCATAACATAGCTTGGAACCCGGACATCGCCATGATGTCCTCGCATGGATTCACCCTTCCCACATCCATTACATGGCAAAGGCTCAACATGCATGAGGTGCTCCCGCAACAGAAGCAGGAAGTTGCTGAGCACGCATTCCGAGACAGACAGTGCGCTTCAGAGTCGAAGGCGTCGCGACAAATTCGAACTTTCTCTGCAACCCATGCCGGGCATCCCTGAAGCTGCGGCACATCTCAAGAACATCAGCTGATTCTTGAAACTAGGATGCAGTAAGCAGTAAGCGCCGCGACGCGAATATCATCTCATCCATCCGTGCATCCCTCCACCCCTGAAGCCATTCGCTACCCATCTCTGCACAACCAATATCCATCCACAAGCCAAGCAGGAATGCAAGCAACCAACCAAGCATGCAGGTTATGTTGACCGCATGAGTTCCGTCTCTTGGAATCATGACATGTGTTCAACAGGGTTTTTTCTCCTGCAGTCCAAAGCGTGCGGCTTGCTCCCGATGCCGTGCCGCTGCATTCTTCAAAATCTACACTGCCATGTGCCCTTGCATGTGCGCACACACATATGTATGTACATGTTTTAGGCATACAGAAAACACACACACACACACACACACACACACACACACGTGCACATACAAATATACATATCTCTAATATATATATATAATATATATAATATAATATAATATAATATAATATAATATAATATAATATAATGTAATGTAATATAATATAATATAATATAATACATATATATATATATATTTACATATATGTTTCTGTTTTTATGTTTCTGATATTCATATGGGTGGTTGTCAAATTAATGTCCCTTGTTGGGTACCCTGAATAAAAGGTGCCGCATTAAACTAGTACTTTGACAACCACCCATGTATATTCAATATTATATGTATATAATATAATATAATATAATGTAATATAATATAATATAATATAATATAATATAATATAGTAAAATATAATATAATATAATATAATATACATATATATTATTATAATATTTATAATATACTAAAACACAATACAATATACCATTATACATAATATATAATATAGCATATATAATATACTATATCTAATATACAGTAAATAAGATTTATGATATATGTGTATGCATATATATATATATATATATATATGTGTGTGTGTGTGTGTGTTCTACATACTGATTCAGCTTTGTGTTTGTTTAGTCATCTGTTTTCAGGTTTGGGCTCGAAGAGGTTGAGGGCTTTGAGAAAGACGTGTGCGCCTGCACTGGCAATGACCGACAACGTGAGATTTGCCGATGGCTTAGGGCCTAAATCCCCAACCCTATAACCGTTTGCTTAAACATCCCACAACCCCTAAGGCCAAAAACCTCAAATAAATCCTAACTCATAAGCTTGCCCCGAACCATAAAGCTCAATTAAGCCATACTTTTCTAACCCCTTTGAACAGGACAAAACGAGCTTTGTCTTCGACTCGGGGACTGTTTCCCAGATCTGAGTTCTGGGAAATTCTGCACTTCTGCGTTTACCCAGTGTTGGTGACGATACCGTGCAGGTAATCGTAAGTAGTAGTATATGGGCAGTGCAAGCATCTCTCTTCAGCTTTCCCGCTGATTTGCCGGCAAAAAACATCGGACCCCACAGTGACACAGGACAGATTTGATATTCAATATCAACAGGTGCTTCCTAACAGCAGAAAGCGAGAAGCCAAACAAACAAAACACAAGCAACAATCAACAGCAACACAAAGCAACACACAGTAAAAATACAAAAAAACACAAAACAATCAGGCTTGCACATGAACAAAGCAAAACAACAGAAAGACACACTAAAGCATATTTGAAGCAGAACCGCGGAAAGCAAAAGCAAGCACAAAAACAACGGGACATCTCCAGATAATTCCGGCCTCGCGAAAACCGGACATAAATTATGCCATCCATCAAAAATCAATCCACCATCTGGAAAACAGCCTTCGCGGAACACTGCCTGCTTCATAGAACTTCTGTTGATGTCATGTTTTCTGGACTTCATGTTGACCTGGGGTTGGAGGACGCAAAGTCCCCTGTCTTTTTCTACGACATTGCAGTGAGTTTGTGATTGGAGCTCGTGCCGCACGGTGCAACATACCACGCTTGGAAACACCTGAAAGCCTAGCAGCCTAGCACTTAGAATCTCCAAAACTGCCACGTTCGAAAAGAGACAGCTGGCCGGGGCCGGGGTCGAAACTCGCACGACTATGCAGCAGCCGTGCGGACGGAACCATCCCAATCGATTTGGCAGCTGCTCACCCGTCTGTCCTCCGCACTGAGTCCAGGCAAACGCGGGATGGATGAGAGTGTCCTGGACATCGCTGCTTCGCTGTATAGAAACACCAGTTCTGCCTCCATCATCAGGCGCATCAGCCACCACACGATCGCCATCCTCGTCGGCATCGCCATCATCCTCTCCCAAGTCATCACAAGGAAGGACGAAAGAAGAAGAAAACTGCCGCGGAATGCGGATGTGACATAGCAGAACTCATAACAAAAGATCGCGGGAGAAGAGAACATGCTTCGTACTTGCTTTGTACAACATCCGTCTTGCTGCAGTTCGGTTGGATTGAACTGGGGAGAATCTGAGCACGGGACCCCCAGCCTTAGAAGACAGCCCTGTTGAAACCAGTCACTTTAGCAAAAACTGCGCTCGACGAGATACAACTTCAAGGCAACAGCCCATCCAAGGCCAATGCCGATGACGGCCAGGTCAAACACGGGCTCCCATCTTCGCAGCATCTCGGTCAGGACATGACAGGGGAGAAAGCACAGGAAGCCAATCGGCAGATGGGCCAAAACGTGTAACTGCATGAATTACAAAAATTCATGAATGAAAATCATGATGATCAAATATTTACATGCGAAGTGATACTGTAACATGGACATCTGTCAAAATCTATTCATACTTCCTTAGAGACTTGGAGCGGGCAAACATGGAGAAGAAGAGACTTCTAACAATCGTCTGGCAAACCCTCTCGTCGTCTGTGTGGCAACCCTTCCCCGCTGTACCTGAGAGTGCCAAAAGTGCTGCGCTGAACATGAGAACGACCGGCAGGATCGAAAATCCTGTTTTGTACAGTACGCCCACCGCTGCCCACTTTTCGGCCAGTGCCGGACTTCTACCTCCGGTCTTGGCTGTCCTTGCTGGCCACCAACACGATCTTCGAAGCATGCTGCTGTCTGGACCGCCGGAGAACCGAGCAAAAGGCTCTGAAAGCCGGGTCTCGCCGTAGATATCCGAGATACACGTACCAGGACGTTCGCCAATCACCCAAATCCGAGCTATCAGCTCACGGAGCTCAGCCGAGACATGCAGGACTTCGAGAAGCGGGAGGCCTCCACCTACGAAACCCAACCTCGCGCAGTCTTATCTCTCACACAGACTGTCGCTTTTGAATTTCTTGTCAGGGCTGCTACGGCAATGGACACATACCAGGCATGCTACCTGGCGGTGCTCATGGAAAACCGCCGAGCCGAATGCTCGAAAGCATTCAAGGTTGCGCGGTCATGAAGCAAAACACATGGCCTCACCAACCTCCACAGCCGTCATGGAGCAGCTGCCCAGAACAAACCTTGGCCAACCACATCTACATAATCAAATCCAGGTGGCCGCACTCTGCCTTATCCTATGCTTGCCGTCCATGCAACGCGACATGCAACAAGCGCGGCAGCAGACAGCTTGACTGGATCATGGACATCGCTCACAAGTCCAAAGCTTGTGTACAATATCAAACCATGACGTCAATAACGTGAGTACAAACCTCTCGCGAGCGGCAAATGCCGCGCATGCAATCAGAAGGAATTTGGCCTTTTCGTGACTGGCATGCGCTTGGTGTGTCGCGCATCCCGCGAGCCACACCCGAAGCAACTGGCACCAGCCCAGCTGGAAGGATGATATCGAATCGATAAGAAACATTCTGTTCTGCAGCAAGGGCTGCTCACTCATCTGTTTCTGTGCCGCTCTCCTGGCACAGAAGGGGGGGTTTGCATTGCAAGACTCGCAGCTGCGAAAAGCATCCGACTCAACTACACCTCGCTTATGCATGCATGCCAAATCCGTAGTCTAGCCGAAGACATGCAGCGGCACAGCGGAGCATCGTGAAGCATACCCAAATCCTCAGAGGGCCTCGGTCTCGTTCGTGTCCGCTTCTGAGCCAGAATCATTGGCGTTCAAAGGGTCCACCATTCCTCGGTTCTGGAGGCAGCGGGCCCTGAACCCGAATAAGAGATCTTGAAAGGAAAGCCGCGCTGCATCAGAACATACCACAACTGCACCTGCGAGGCTCCGAAGAGGCTGACCATCTCATCGCCACGCCGGGCATCCACTGAACGCTGCGATGGGATCACCTGTCCGTCGAATCTACGACTAAACGGTTTGGCGATCGAGGACAAGCCCTTCAGGAATATATCACTTGCCAGATAACGAACGGTCACTACAAGCTTGAACATGATTTTGTGGAGAACCACATTCAGCATGTTCCTGGCACGGGTTGTCTTCAGTTCGAGAAGCCGGAAGTCTCGAGGAGCGGATACCGCCGGGAAGAGAAGCCTTGCGACCAATGTGCTTCCGCTTTAGAGTCTTAGTCTTCAAAAGCAGTTCTGTGAGATTGCAGTGCAGGCACGGAAGACCCTTTCCTCTCAACAGCGGCGAAGTCCGCCTCGTCAGCATGAGGTAATTAACAGACAGATCATCTAGACTATTGCTTGCTGGCTTCAGGCTTCTTCCAGTGTCACCAAAACCAAACGAGGCCAAGACCATCAGCTGAGGAAGGGCGCCCTCATTCCTAGGCAAGAGTTTTTGCGTAGAGCTCATTGCTGCAAAGCCCGCAATGCTCGGACGTGTGCTCCGTTGGATTTGACCCGTGCCGGCCAAGCATCATTTTGCCGCTATCCGGAACTAAGGCTTTGGACAGAACCTGACGGCCCACACTAGATCTCGCAACAGTGACGGCAGGGGCGACTGGTGCTCAGACGGCTTGGTGCCGGACTCGATATTTTATGTGGTGTAGGCAGCGCCAGACTGTGTCATGGTGGATGTGCATTGGCTTGGCCTTGCCTGCTAGCAGGTGCACTGGAAATACGAAGCTGCAGCATCCCGCTGCCAATACTAGACGAAGGCATTGCAGGGCCTTCCATCGGGATTCCCAAACACCTTCGGTGCGACAACTAGGCAGGACACTGCACCATCACCCGTCGCGCATTGCTGAGCCTACAGTGCATGGACAAGGGCTGCGGCTACGTCTATCCTGCGATGTAGATCTACAAGTGATCTAAGCCTCTGGCTTCAGCAGCACTTTGGTTGTGCCCCCTCGGCTATGCGCAAGTTGACGGATCAATGCCGCGTCAGATGCTAGAACCGTTTGCGCTACGCTGTTACGGTTCATGGTTGCACTTCGTCCACGCATGCAGCATGCCACCAAGCCGCCGAAAAAGAGCAGAAAAAAGACCTGAGGTGAAGGAGAATAGCTTTCGCATGACCGCCGGCGAAAGCAGAATCTGTTCAACTTTGAGGCAAGCAACTATGATCAGAATTGTAGCATTGCGGAGGGTATCCCTGGTGCCAGGTGAACCCTCATCGACCCACGGCTCTAGCTCCAGCGTAAGGACCAAAGCTATTCCTGAGCAGATCTCGAACACAGCAGCTGACAAGAACACTGCAAAAGCTGACGAAGCTTGCAACACAGCAAGTCATTGTAATTTAGCTCTTCGGCTGTTCGCCATTCCATGCTCGTACATTATCATAAGCATCGTCCAAATGCGGCGCTCAAGCCATGCGCCGTCACTTGAATGCACAGCCTTCAATCCAAGGTGCCCCCACGCAAGCCAGCGTGCCACATCATGAAGATCTGCAGGACATTGCACACTACACGAGGCATGGCTACATTCACAAATCCAGATAGGAAGATTTTCTGCAGGGACCGCGGTGAGATCGCGCCTTCTTCCAGTTCAATCTTAGACTCTTCTCCCAGCTCAAGGAGTGGCCAGCCACAGACTGCAGGCAGAATTGCTCCGATGTTGATGCAGCAACAAGCACCGCCACTCAGCACACGCGGCCTTGCAACCGTTTGTTAGCAGTGCAAGCGGCAACACCTTCGCTCGCACTGATCGAAATACCACAGTTGTGCACCCGACGGCTGCGCACCATCCGAGGATGTGGCGGCAGCTGCTCTTCCGAGAAGGCAGAAGGCGATGACGAGACTTCCGAAGACAAGGCCTCGACTTACCCGAGGCCCAAGGGAAT
Organism: Symbiodinium sp. CCMP2592; assembly: GCA_905221615.1. NCBI lineage: Eukaryota > Dinophyceae > Suessiales > Symbiodiniaceae > Symbiodinium > Symbiodinium sp. CCMP2592. The sequence goes on along the minus strand of CAJNDT010006015.1, from coordinate 143,203 downwards.
TAGAGTGCAGAAGCTGGTATTGTCGGATGGCTTGCAGGATGCAAGTCCCACCTCTGCGATCGCAGTACACGGCCGTGATGCCAACGAAAAGGAAAACGACCTTTGCAGGCAAATGTTGCGACGCCCCGATACGTGTTAGCTACAGGAAGCCCGTTGAACCGAAGCCAACCGCAAAGATCCGGACTGGCACGAACCGCGAATAGAACGAACCCAACTACGCCACAAACCGAACCAGAACCGCAAGCTCTTCATGGACTTGAGGGCGCCAACCTAAACACTGAATACCTTATGATTCAACATGACTTATGGCACCGCTTTTTAACATCCGAATCTTCAGGCAGCTGAACAGGCTTTTGCACTACCCCCGTGAAGGATTCGCCGGGGCCGCCTATTGAAGGCTTTTTGCTTTTCAACAGCTGGTGCTATAGGCCATGGCCTGACCACTCCAAACTGATGAGCCGTAGAGCACCGAAACTACGTGGTTCATCACTTTAGCCAGGCCCAGTTCTGGCCTAGAAATGCTGCCTGAACTTCCGAGCGTGGGGTTTGGGCCTGGGGATGCTGGAAGCAAAAATGGGATAGGGCAAAGCCACCAAAAAGTGGGCCACACCCAAGCCGGTCCTTTTGCCACTTACGACAAATACAAAAAAAGGTACCTGGTTTGGCATCTCTTTGTGGACACCACCCTTCGTGCTGGAGGTTGGGGTTCATCCTCGAACCGCCGAACCGGCGAAACGGTGTGCCCAACGAACCGCTCAATCCCGAACCGCGAACCGCACAAGAATCGAACCGCCACGGAGCGGTTCACTTGAACCTAACCGAATGGAACCGCGAGTTTGCTGCCATTTCCTGCATAAGGAGGTGGCCATGTCGGCTAGAGTGGCTGCCTGCTTCAGAGCAAAAGCACCTCGGATTTGAACTTGATCGACCAATGTGCCTGCCAACCCGTCTCCAGAGATTCTGCATGCGTTGCGTGTGCCCCATCATGTTTGCCGCAGGCCACTAGCTACAACTTCTGAACAGGGCAAGGTGCAGAACATGGTGGCCTCTGCGGAGAACTGCTCCCTTGCGAAAGCGCTAGCAAACATAGAAGCGAACAGCACGGTGATAATCCCTGACATCGAACACCTCGGGCAGGGTTCTGGACTTGGGGGCAAAGTCTGCAAGGTGTTTTAGGGCAGAACTTCGCTTACAGAAAACAACCCGCGGTGCTCCATGCAGACACGGCACACTCGCTCCGCAAAGCAGTAGATGAAAAAGCTGGACACAAACACGAACAGTACACAAGGAGAGGTCTGGTCCGCCAAACCTCATCACAGAGTGGGCAGCGCAGTCGCCATATGGCTCCCTTCCGTACGACTCAGTGGCTTGTAATCTGCTGATGTTCCAAGTTGAGGTTCTAAGGCTGGCACGACAGAAGCGAGTAGTCAGCCTCGACAGGATCGGGGCCCGCATTGTGGGATTCGCAAGCGCTCTTCAGCACAGGCGGAAGGCATCCGGCGCTGGCTTTCTCGGTCTCGCTCTCGCTCTCTCGCTCTTGCTTGCTTGCTTGCTGAGGGGTCTAGGGCCTCGAGAGACCCTTGGCCCAAAGCTCTCTCTCTCTCTCTCTCTTTCTGCTTTGCCTTGCTTGGGGCTTGGGACAGGCTCTCTCTCTGTTCTCTCTCCCCAGGCTTGATGGTCAGATCCCCGGGCAGGAAGATGACGTGCTTTCCGGGGCCAGCACTTGCATGTGGAAGTGATCAACCGGTTTGAAGGCCGAGGCCAAAAAGCATGCGACCTTCTTCTAACTTCAACTTGACAGCGGCTTCAGTCCCAGAAAACCCACAGCTCGAAAAGACAGGACAAGAATCCTCTCTCGCTCGAGCATGCCGTATGGCGGGCAGATCCGCAACGACATTCGGTACGGTGTGCCCAGATCTGCAGCCACGGCACATGAGCACAAAGCCCAGAGCGATACCCAGCCCGACAGAGCCGAAGAGCAGCAAGGCAGTCTGGGATCCGATGCCTGGGAGACACACCACGATTCACCAGCTCCCACTCCGCCGCTTCAAGGCCCGCGCGACCACTCACTTGGCCAACGCTCAGGTCCTCGAAACTCTCGGAACCTTAAAGAAGAAACAGTGCGAGAAAACCACGGCGAATTCTCGGCTTAGTATACAGCTCCTGTTGGACCACACAGTCAGTCCAAGATTCTGTTCAGGACGCGAAATAATACGATGGCAACTGCATCGTTGACCTGAGTCCGGATCAGGTCTCAGTATGTGGCATGGCACCCACGGCTTGAATTGCGCGACATGAATCATCCACAAGAGATCAGCCAACTCAGACGGTAGCAGGACATTACAGCAGTTAAGGATCTTTACAGTCCCACTATCCACTTCGCTCTAGGATTTGCATGATTTGCCGCTAAAATCAAGCGATAAGCAGGATATTGGGTCCCCAGGCTGCGACCCTTCACCCGCGAGCTAAGCTTTAGGAACGTACTTCCCTCGCCTAGCGCTCGCGCACATGCGCACGCACGCACCCGCATCCACGCATGCACACGCACACGCACACTCGCTCACTCACTCACCCACTCACTTACTTGTACACTGATCCTGATATACCCAAGGTTGGCGAGCTTCGGTCGGATCTCTCTTTAGAAAACCTCTGGTCTGTATGCAGGGATGAGTGATTTATGCGTGAAAATTCTTGACTTGGACACATGCTAGTTACTTGGACCTGTGCAGGTGCACTTCGTTTCCGGGCTTGGTCAGTTCTTCGGGCGAGTTTATTATCATTATCATTATTAGTGTTCTCATTATTATTGTTGTTGGTATTATTACTGCTATTATTACCAGTACTTGTATTATTGCTATTAATATTGTTACCATTATAAAGCAAGCTCAAAGGTCATGCAACGAAGTCCTTCTTTTTGACCCCCCTTTAGTTTGGACTTCAAACCCGTCCGCTCCTGAGATCTACGATTTTAGTTGTCAGGGGCCGATCTGCACTGGGGAACCAGGTGCACATGGCCATGGAGAATATTGTGCCTAGCTCCAAGTAGCGGAGAAGCGAGAACGGCTTGCCCTGACCAACTTTTCAACCCCTCAGCGGCTAACTGCAAGGATTTTGTCACACGCTGGACCTCCTTCAAGCTCGTCACGGCTTGCTTAGAAAACGGTGCGCCCGGCTTGCTGAAGGGGCCTTCCAAAAATCTTTGTCGGCTCAAACGTAACTCAGCACTGCGATTAGGAGGGGGCCACTCGCTCGCTCTCTCTCCCTTTGCTTTGCTTGGGGCATAGGGCGGGGGCAGTCCCCCTCTGTCTCTCTGTCTCTAGCTCCTCTCTTGCCCTCGCTCATTTCAAATTCGGCAAGGTCCTCCAACTTTGCAGGCAAGCCGCAACAGACTCTCCAAACACGATGATGTTGAGAAGAGGGTCGACTTGCAGATGAGCATATGTGGCAAGGGTGGCCTGAAGGCTTTTGGCTGCTTTGAGCAACTGACGACTTGAAGTGCAAGTTCTTCGAAATCTCTGAACGCAGCTTAGGCGCCACGGGATCTACTGCTGAGATCAGGGCTGCGTAGGTGAACGCCGTGCGTGCCTGTGCTAGTTACGAAACAAAACCGACATGCGTATACCTGTATGTATGCATGTATTCTGAGATAGATAGATAGATAGATAGATAAACTAGTAGATAGATTTAGATAGATAGACAGATAGATGGGTAGATAGATAATTAGACTATCAGATAGATAAATAATTAGATAGATAGACAGACACATACATAGATAGATAGAAACGCTTAGTGCAGTCTTTAAGGGCTTTGCTGGAAGGAAGGCAAATCAAACAAGAACAAGACCAACGAATCAAGTCGTAAATGGCCTTGGTTGGAAGAACAAGCGTGAAGACAACGCCCGTGACAACACACCATTGTGCGCAAACAACAGACAGAAGGGGACGGTTCGACAACACCAGATTTTCTGACCTCCTAAGGCGGTCGCTACTACAAATGCTGTAGTTCTTTACTTATTAGAATCATGGCATAAGGGTGCAGCGCCCGCGGGGCAAGGATTCGCTTTCTGAAGCCCGAAGGCGGACCAAATGCTCTTCCATCGTGGCTTTACGGACTTGTGGGTATCCAAAACTGAACATTGGGGGAAAGGTTCAGAACAGGTTGAAAGCGACGGCCGAAGACTTTGGTACAAGTATGTGGTTTCAACTAGCAGCTATCGGAAGTTGCCCAAGCTCTCATTCTACAATTCACAGGTGCTTCAGGAACGACATATCTGACAATGTGCCTTTTGCTTGCGGCTACTACGCCTAAAATGCAACTGATGGGGATTTTTGCTTGGAGTGGTCGGGACGTTGGTGGTGATGAGGTTATCTCTTGTGGTGGCTCCGATGGCGGATGACTGATGTTTGCCGTCTTTCTTTTGTTCTTTCGCAGTGGTTTCGCGGGGTTAAACGGTCAGCCCACAACTTATAACTACGCACTGAATAGACATATGCACATGTCTGGACACAAAACACTCAACGACTCGGTGATCTTCTCATACACTTGCTTACTCAACTAAAGGATTCTCAATTCACGACCGAATGTGCTACTGCTACCTGTCCTGAAGAACGAGCAGACGGCCTCTTACCATCGAGATCCATCGAAGCTGCATGCAACAAAGCTGCGCTGCAAATCCCATGAATATGGCAGGTTGAGAGAATGAGGCTTCCAACCACTACCATCGAGATCAGCGTGCCAAGCACTGCAAACGTCAGAATGGTAAGCCTTAGCAGTCTACGCTTTGGGATAGCTCTGCACCGGTCGACACACCCCAGAAAGGCTCGTGGTTCATTCAAGTCTCAGCTGGTTGATAAAGTCCCGGTGCATCATGGACCAACCAGCCTCGAAAATGATCACTGGCAGCAGGAAAAGGTTCAAGAAGGTAGCCATCACCAAGCCCTCCGTCTCGACGTCGACACTTCCCATTGCCCAACAAAGTACAGACCCATCTGTCGGCAGAGCCAGGCCCAGCAGGAAACCCACTAGGATGATAACGCTCGATTCACTGATGATGCTTACCTGGCACACACCGTGATTCATTAAAGAGCGGGTCCCAGCTGCTCACCCCAGACTAAGCCAGTCCGACTGCAATCGCAAACAAACACCGGCAAGCTGGGGAAGACTGGAGAAAAGAGAGGAGGGCGGTGACTCGATTACTATAGGGTTCAGGGCTCAGGGTTTTTTGTTTCAGGGTTTAGGGAGGGCCCTAAGCCTCGCAGACGTGGAGGAAGTTGCCCACCAGCAGCGCCAGCATCACGGATGCAGAGCAGCAGACCATCATGCCGCTCCACTCGTGTACGATCCCTTCGGTGCCCTCTTCTTTCACGGCATCCTGCAGCTGCATGCAGCTGCGTTTTTGCTTGTCTGTACCTGACTACTTGAGAAGCAGACTACAGTCGACCCTTGTCCTGGATGGTCCTGAACTTTTCTGTATCCGACTCTTCCGAGACATTCGCTATGCCTATAGCAGGGCACGGAATCATGGAATTTGTGCTCAAAAACACACTGCCCACACACGGGCTTGCAGCTGACCAATCCAAACTGCAGGCGCCTGCGCCCAGTTGCAGAACTAATCCGACGACTAAAGCCAGCCGCAGCCGCGGCGGCGACATGGCTGGACTTTACACGTCTGGCTGAATCAAAAGCAGTATTCACATTATGCTTGGCGTGCCGGCTTTTTGACATAACTACCATGGGCTACTTGTTCCATCGGACCTTCCACCATGTCGACCTCATATCGGTGCTTCACGCTGCACAGAAAATCTCCGAATCGACCGCACCTTCCGAAATCACTTACATACTTACATGATACATCGATCACCAACATCCGCCGCCAACTCTGCCCCATGATATCAAGACGCACATTGCGCCGAGCTCGCAACTCGAGCTGCAAGTTTCTTCCGAGAAGGGGGACTAGCTGGATGTCGTCCTGATACGCAACGGAGGTGGGCAGCTTGGACCCATGTGATTGTTTTCCCCCACCTTCCGCAGCCCTTCTGTCTTCTCCAGTCCCTCTTGGAGTGCCTGCATAGCGGCATCCCTCGAATCGGCAGTGGCAGGAGCCTTGAAGCTCGGGTTCCTGTGCATGGAAGCTTCTCAGGGCCTCTGCCTGACGTCACACGGACATCAGGCTGCAACAGTTGCACGTCTTGATCCTTGGGGGGCCCACCGAAACTTCGTAAGCAACCACCCGTAGTGTTCTTCCACGGGGTCGAAGCGCCTCGACTGAAAAAGTCGAGAGAGAGGTCTTCCGAGCTTGAACATGCATGGCCCCATGGCCACCTCTGCGCTGCGCAAGAACTGCCTCAGTCAACTTTGGAATGTCATGATGCCACGGCAGGACACCAAAGTTGCATCACGCCCTCCGGGAAGACCACTGCAGATACCGTCCATCTCCACAGCCGAAGTCCAACACCTGGTAACGGTCTGCGATAGTTCACTAATCCTTTGCACTTGCAGTTGTTGATGCTACCAACTTTCTTTTGGTTACGACCGCCCAAGCAACAGAAACAGCTGCAGCCGAGCTAGCCGCTTGCAATGCGGCTGCGGTCGATGTGGCAGCAGCCTCTTTCGGCTCTTGCGACTGTTGGCAGAGCATTGCTTATATCCATCATGCAGCCTCAAACAGAAAGTCTTCGAAGATCTGCTGCTCAGTGGGCATTACGTCATGGACTGCCTGGCCAACGAAGTAGCACAGCTCGACTCAAGCGATGCACAGGGTTTTGAGGGTGGCTTGTGCAGCTTTTCGACAGTCAGACTCGGCGATACCAAGCGAGGTCTGTCGACAACAGATGACTCTGACAGACAGGACGTGTACCTGCCAGTCACACTGTCAAAGTGGGCTCAGACCCAAGTGTGAAGCTGCTGGTCTTGATCAAGATGTATCACTTAAAGAGGAAGATACAGGAGACAGGCTAGAATCACGATATGCTGCACTGGACGCAGCCTGCCTCGACTCCGGTTGCATCTCTCTTGGCAAATGCCTCGGTTTGTGCCTGCCGCAACGTGCAACTCCAGCTCAAGTGATACATCACACAGGCTCATCTCCCAAACGATCCCGAAGGAAGTTCTTACTCCAAACATGCTTGCTGGCGCCTTGGCATTGACTGTTTGGCTCGAGGCCTTCAGCCACAGTGTGGCAGCTCGAAGAGACGATGACCAAGCAAAGGCACACACGAGGGTAACTACCCCCACACCGGAGAAACCCGCCAGACCGCCGGTCTACAAGTAGCCTTTGATTTACTAGGTATATTGCCCAGGCGATGTAGATGTGAGCAATGGAATCTTGCGACACCAGGTCCGAGAGACTGAGAAGCTCCACAGAGTCGAAGCCGAGGAGCCGGTGAAGTTCCAAATCGCTCGTCCCAAGCTTGCACCTCGGCTCACGGGTCTTCTCCCTTGGTCGGGATCCTGATAACAACCCTGCGACACTGCGCTACGATGCTTCCTATGCCTATGCCAGCCTGCATCGCACCAGTGTCTCCCAAAGCCACAAACCTTAAAGGCCGCGGCCTGTGCTCGAGCGGCATCTGTCAGAATCTCCCGCGCAATCGGGAGCGACTGGGCAACAACACCGCCGAGGTAGCAGCTGCACGCAAAGCACACGTCGGGAGAAGGACTGGGTGTCTCACGACAGTCATCAGCAAAGTCGCACATGCAAGTGCACGGCGGTTCTCATGGCAAACGCAACAGCTGGCTAGTCATCTAAAGCTGACACGCGAAGTCGCAGGCTCGAATTGTAATGCACAGCATGCCTGCAAGCCAGGACTTGGGCTTGACAGTGACGTCTCCTTTTCTTCTGGCGCTGCGATGCCGGCTCCATGTGGCAGAAGCATTGCAGCAACAACTCACGTAATCCAACGACAGCACCTGTAGACTGACCTCGCGGCTCTGCAGCACCCGGTGAACGCGCCTCATCTGCCTGTGTGTACAGACCCAGGCGAAAGTAGACGAAAGGTAGTTACCAACATCGGACACGAGCATCGCAAGTGGTTTGGGTCGATGGGGCATTGGCAAAGTGAGACATCTGAGCAGCTCCACCAAAGAAGCGCGAATGTGGCTGTGATCATGGCATGGGAGGGTTCGTAGGTGCAGGACAGGATTTTGACAAGCGGCGCCCCATTGGCAGGCTGCCAGAGAAACTTGCTAAATCTACATCCGCCCGAACGGCACCCGAGACTGGCCCGGTGGTAAGATCAGACGTTGGAGCAATGCTTTGTTGCTCTGTTGGTGGCTCAGACTGGTGAAGAAGTCGTCAAGATCATTCAAGCAAAGCAGGCTCGCCCCAGGCTGCCTCTGAACATGTCGCTTGCAATCCAAGCCGTTGGGGCATGCTGACTGGAACCCGCTGTCACAATCGTGAGACGACTTCAAACAACTGGGCGAACCCAGGACTCAGGACTCTCTTTGCTGCACTTGCACGTAGCTTCTCTACCCTCCCACAGAGCTTAGTCGGGCTTGCCCGGCGGCGCTGGAAGTCGCAGTGAGAATGCCTGAAGTGCCGGCCTTGGCCGCTTGGCACTTGGTGTGCACTCAACTGCAGGAGCAGGAGTAGCAGTAGGAGTAGCAAGCAGTAGGAGTAGCAGTAGGAGTAGCAGCGCAGTAGGAAGCGGGAAGTCAGGAAAGCAGGAAGGCAGGAAGGCTGGGCTGGCTAGAGGTGGTTCAGTAGCTATAGCTAATATCCGGTACGTTGGGCACTCGTTCATGCAACTCGCACAACGGTCCGGTCCGAGGTGCTGAGGCGGTGTGCTCGGGCCTCGGATGCGAAACTTAAACTTAGCTTCACTATGTCGCGTCTCTCTGCCGCACATGCGCTGCTTTTGGCTTTGGGGCCACGGCCCGGGCTTGGAGGGCTCTGGTCCTGACCTCTCTGCACAGCAAAGGATCAGGCAACCTTTCCATCTCTCAGGCACCGGCCAGGCTGCTGGATGCCCGTGGGAGTCAAGGACCCACCAATTGGTGACCTGCGGTCACCGCAGTGCGAGAGGCTATCCCGGCACCGAAGCAGCTGAGTTCTTAGCCAAGGCAAAGGTGGGCTGCTCGGGGATGGCCTCGACCGGATGCGAAACTGGATGCATCCCCTCAACAGCAGGTCTGCTGCACACTTTAGGGCCGTCACTGTCGAACTTGCACGGCAGCGGGCGCCCTGCATCCAACCTAGTGCCAAACGATGCCAAACGTCTGCTCGCATGGTATCTTTTTCATGTTAGGCAGTTTCCAGATGCTCAGGTTCGCTGTCACCGAAGTGCAAGCTTCGCGCATGGGCTTCTGCCATCGAGACCATGGCCGCACCAGAAACCTCAAAGCGCTGGCACTGCAGACAGACCCCAACAGTTCACAGTTCACCCAGAAAAAAGCACATCCGAACGCCGAAACCATGAAATTGCATATTTTTGAGCACCTGAAGTCGGCATGAACTCGTCCGAGACCCCCACCGCTTGGCCAGCCTCTGCAGCCGCGAGTGGCCTGCATCAACTATTTGCACTACCAGACGGGGCAAGTCCGGTACCCTTGCAACTGTCAACTTCTAGCTTGCGATTGGTGCTGGAATGGTTTGGCCCGGTTTCACCCGGACTGGACGGGACCACACAGCTTAAACGTCTAAATCTCCAGGAGTCCAACGGCCCGCGGGGCCTGGGAGTCCTTGGCGAAGCTGGTGATGCCGGGAGCGCCGACGCTGCCCTGTGAAGCGAGCAGAGGCGTTTTCCTCCTATCTCCCTCGCAGCCTTGGCTCAACCTCACACATCTCCAGTTGCCAGCCAGTGCAACTATCGGAATTCAACGAGTTCACAAGCAGCCCATCGGCCCATCTGGCCGAGGCCGGCAGAGTTGTGGCGAACCCCTGTAGACTCTAGATGCTAGGCATGCTAGGCGTGGGATTACAGACAAACCGAACTCTAGCAGTCCCCGCTCGGAAGTTGTTCCCCGCTCGAAAGTTGTCTGCTTGTGACTGCGTCTGCTGGGGTCCTGACCATGAAGTTACGGGAGCGGCTGCTCCCTGCAGGCGGTCAAGCTATGAGATCACTATAGAAGGGTCGAGTCTCACCTGCAGCGCGAGACGCTTCTACGAGGTGTGTGAATGAATGAGAAGGGTCGATCTGCAGCCTGTCCTGCTGCTGTGCTTTCCACGGCGGGTCCGGCGTCGTCCAAACCCCTCCGGTCACCTGCCGCGTGAAGGATGATTGCAGCGAAGCCTTGTGGTCAACGTGCTGTCCAAAACATAAAATCTGCCACAGGGGTCCAGCTCCTCCCAATGCTCTCTCACGGTGGTGTTCTGCAGTGTTGAGGAGAGAGAGAGAGAGAGAGAGAGAGAGAGAGAGACAAAGAGAGAGAGAGAGAGAGAGCGAGAGAGAGAGAGAGAGAGAGAGCGAGGGAGACGGAGAGAGACCGCATGCAGACGTGTACAAGGTCGTTTCAGTACGGATCAGTTCGGGAACATCATCGCCGCTGTTCGAGAACAACACCGACGCCGTTCGTCTGGATGCCGTGTATCGGCTCACGCGAGTCTATCCGGGATACCAAGCTACTGAACGCAAAAAAACAGTGGTAAGGAGAAAGAAGCTTCTTCCTTAAAAGTTGGGCGTGCGGACGATATCAGAAATTGTGGACGAACTCTTTGCAGCCGGCCAGCTGTTTTACCTACCAGAGCGTACTAGCAGCTAGCACTCACCTGGCACTGTCGACGCTGCTGTTTCGGCACCAATACCATCCATCACTGACTACTGTGCGACATGGTATGGTTTGTCATAGTCGCATCATAGTAAGACAGCCACTGGCAGCTCTTCTCCAAATGCAGAGCTGCATGGCGCTGGCTCGATGTAGTGCGTGATCATGACTAGGCTATCAGCGAGTCAATGAGTGAAACTCTGGGGCATGAGCCTGAGACACTGCACTCAGCCCGTTGTGCTGGCCCAGGAGCATCGGCCTGCTTCGCTTCAGCGCTCTGTGGCTCGTGATCCTCCCTTGATACAAAGGGTCACCCTCCGGAGCACGACACGTCACATGCCGGGGGGCAAACTCAACAGTGAGACCAGCAGGCGGAAGCAGCCCACGCCTGGGTCAGGCTTTTAGGGATTCCGAGGACAGACTTGGAGTATCACCCACCATGGACCATGGTGCAAACACGTTTCGCTTGCCCGTTGAGGCTTCCGCCCAGCTTGCACGTCGACAACAGTCGTCCTGACGCTCCAGTTCATTACGTCTGTGATGTTTCGTTGCAGGCTGCCGTGTGGGCATCTGCCGCAATTGCTCCACTGATGTCCCTCATACCTCTCGCCGACCAACCCTTACTGCAGTGTTATTGCCGCACGACTTTTTGTTGCATGCTCAGTCCAGTCTCAAATTCTCCACTACTGTCGAGGGGCAGCAGCGTGCACAAGTTACGCAGAAGCAACGCCAGTGGAGTTGGCAGTCTGCAGCCAGGGTGACAAGTTGCACGGTCAGCATGCATCTTCTTTAGACAGCCTGCCGGCAAAGCGTTCTAGGTTGCTACGAGGCTGCGTGCTGCGATGGTATCAATTTCAAGATGAGAACTGGAGCTGCGGCAACTTGATCTGTACAACATCTTGCCCGGAAGCTATCTCACCATCACCACAGACTCCAGAAGCTGCTGTATCTTCAAGTCGTTCTTGGAAATACGGGATCTACTGTTGCGGATTTTCGCCTGCTGCTCCGCAATCTTGTCATCTAACTCCGCGATCTTCTGGTAAAGCGGCTGCAAAAGATCCTCTGTCATCTTCAGCTGCTGGCCGTAGGCTTCGCTTGACTCACGGTACTCCTGCTTCCAATGGTCAAGCTCCTTCCCCATGTTGGCTATGTCCTGGTGCACCAGATCGATGGACTTGCCAAGTGGATTTGCTGCTTGGCACAAGCTCTGTATGGCTTCGCCGAGCTTAACCGGATCCACTTCGACGATGGCGCTACCTGTGTCTTTCTTCCGGCGGAGCTTCATCTTGATGCCCTTGGAGCCGTCATCAAACTCCTCGCGTGTTTCCTCCTCTTCCTTTTTCAGCCGTTCTCGCTCCTCTTCTTTCCGCTTCTCCGCCAGGAGGTCGCTGACCAGGGCACCGTGCTGACCTCCATCATCTGCTGGAGGCGGTGGCGGCGGTGGAGCCCCTGGTGGAGGGCCACCCGCCTCAAACATGTCTTCTTCATCCTCCGCGCCGGTGCCCTCGGCAATCACCACAGGGGCTGGCACATTGGCTGGAGCGGTGGACTGTTCCGTGGTGGTCACCTTGGAGGTAACCTTCGGAGGCTTTCTGCCGGCAGTGCGCGGCCGGCCATTGTCGGCAGCTCTCTGTTGAGCGAGCATCTCCTGTGCTCGCTGAGCGATCTCGTCTGGCCCTGAAGCAGGACCTTCTGAGAGGGCTCCCGGGGGAGCAGGTGGGGCATCCTGCAAGCCCTCATCTGCCATACCCGCTTGTGCCATGGCCGCTTGTGCCTCTTCTGCACGCCGCTCATCCTCACGGGCAGCTTCCGCGGCTGCTTCTTCTTGACGCCGCTGCTCTTCTTCCTGTCAACGTGCGGCAAGCATTGCTTGAGCATGTTTCACTCAGCTTCATCTATGGTGCTGGAGGCCTATCGTTCTCCAAACACGTTCTTCATCCGGCTTCAATTGACCCACGTGACTCTACCTGCTACTTCCATATGGTCGAGACCATCCGGTCATTTGCACTTCAACGCAAACGTGGCACCTGGCAAATCTACAGTAAGAGTAGGTGCTCTGCACAGTGTGGTCCTGAGCTCGCCGTTTCTCCTCTTCCTTGCGACGCCTGCGCTCTTCCTCCTTCCGGCGTTTCTCTTCCTTCTTCCTTTCCTCTTCGGCATCGTCTTGCGGAGGGGCTGGCGGCTCCGGGGCGGGCGGCTGCTCAGCGGCTGCCGCTGCCTCGGCCTCTTTGCGCTTTCTTTCCTCCTCCCTCTTTTTCTTCTCTGCTCGCCGTTTTCGCTCCTCCTCCTTCTTGGCCTCATCATCTGCGGGAGGTGCTGAAGGTGCTGCAGGGGCTTCCTCGGCGCCGCCACCGTCCGGCGGAGGCGGAGGGGCTCCCTCTTCCTTCGGCTTCTTCTTCTTCTCCTTTGCTGCACCGATGAGGTCGCCGCTCAGCACGCGTTGCACCGCTGCATCAGACTTCTCACCGACGCAGGTCGTGGCAGCTTGATGGAGCTTCACAAGCCAAGCATTCGTCTTTTCTGGCTCCAATCCGGCTACAATCTTGCTTGCCTCGGCTGCAGACTGTACATGCTAGACAAAACTTGTCAGCTGTGCAATGTTCAACTTCCAGACTCTAGACTACATCTTGAAACGAGGTGCAGAGACGTCAATTGATTCTCCTAAGGCGAAGCATGTCGCGCTGATCGCCTTGTTTAGGAAGTCCAGCTTTGCACCTTTCTCTTTCAGCTGCTCTGCATCGCTCTCCTCTGTATTGTAGAGCCCTTGCGCGAAACTTGTGGCTCGCGTAACTTCCATGACGAGGTCATGAAGAAACCTGCGGCAGGTCTGTACTCAGAACTAACACTTTGCCACTCTTGTTCGTCTTGAGTCTTGATGCTCCCAGCCTGAATGGCGGCTTCTTGAGGTACTTGTCAGCCATCTTTGGCTTGGTAATTAGAGTACCGATGGTCTGTTGAGTAGCCACGACATACTCTTCTGTCATGGCCGCCGAGCCTTCCTCCTGACAGAGTGCTTTTGACTCGACTCGTGAAGTTCTGACGTTTCCGTCAGGTGCTGCGTCCTGATGCGGGTTGCCCGGCGCTCACAGACCGCTGCTGAAAGCAGAGCTATCTACATGCCCTGTGAGCCGACTGACCGAGAAGATTTCTTGTGAATGCAGACGCCACGATTCTTTAAGCTTTGCCGAACATGAGAGAACAGTGTGGGTGTCTGCACCGGCTCGTCCACTTCAAGAGATGCTTGACAAGCCTCTCTTTGCGTGCAACTGCCATGCGCCATGCATGTTGCAGCTTGCCCTTGCCGCACAGAACCTTTGTAACTCCCGCGGGGCCTCCCCGACTCTGGCAGCGAAGCCTTTGAAGCAAAGCAGCCATGCACAGAATGTGGGCTGAATGACTTCGTGCACCTCAAGTGGTGCAGTGCCAGGACTCCTCGGCGAAGTTGGAGACTCGTGGCCTGAGTTCTGACGCGAATTCTGAACACCTCCTGCTCTGACCAGATGCTGTCCGGCCTCTTCGATCTTCTCTGAAGCGGCATTCCAGGGCCTGAGCCGAAGCACACCGCTGCATACGTGTCTTCGCTGTCGCTGAGCTAGAAGCCTCTAAACGCTTCATCACGTCCGGGTCCGGATGGTGGCACCTCCGTGGAAATCCCCATCTCGGCGGTGAGCATTGCCATCTGCAACGCTGGGTGCGAAGCTGGGCATCAGGAGCCAGGCCACCCGGCAACTGCCTGCCAACTCATCTCAAACTTTAAACTCACAGCACGTAGGCCCAGGCACAGTTTGTCGGGATCTGCCTTGGAAGGGCCGCAACGCTGGGCCACGTGGCGGGGCCTGCAGGGCCGGGCGCGTTCGTGAGCCCACGCCTGGGGCCGGGGCGGGTGCCTGGTGCTCCGGGGCCTGGTGGCGGCAGCGGTGTCGCCAAGTGCCTCAATGGAGATGTGCAAAACATGCGTAAAGTTGCAGCGCACGAAGGGCCCAGTTTGCATTGAGCCGCAGACGTCCAGGCATGCTGGGGAGGTGGTTGGGGAGGTGCTGGGATCCCGTAGTTTGGGTGAGTGTGACTGTGGTGAGCTTGGTGAGTTTGGTGCGGGTGATGAGTGCTGTGAGTGTTGTGATTGTTGTGGGTGTTGTGAGTGCTGTGGGCGTTGTGACTGTTGTGAGTGCTGTGAGTGCTGTGGGTGTGGTGGCTGTGATGACTGTGGTGACTCGGGGGGCGGTGAGTTTGGCCATGGTGGCTGTGGTGGCCGTGGCATGCAGCCTCACGAGTAGCAGTAGCACTTGTGCTGTGGTCGGAAACAGACATCGAATCTGCCTGGCCTCTGAGATTGGTGCTGGCTCCTCGGTCTTGGATGCGGTCCTGACGCGACGCAACCTTGGATGGAAAAATCAGGTCTCGGATGGTCTCGGGCTGTCGGGTCTGAGAGGCTGGCTCCTGAGGGGGATAAGGCGGAAGGCCTGGCTTTCAACTCTTTCGAAGCTCTCGCAGCCGTCAAAACCAAAGCAGTCCTTAGGCCCTTGCTGGAGGACCGCACCCGCCCAGATGCATCTCCTGACGAAGCGGGACACTGCGCAGCGCGAGAACCTCGAGGCAGCCTTTCTGCAAGCATCCCATTCGCAGGTCCTTCTTCGGCACTGAGAAAGGAAGAGGATGGCTTCAATGCCCCTAGCGGCGACACAGCCGATGGATTGCTGATAAAGTTAACCCATGCAATTCAACAACCTCGTCGAGGCCGTGCTTCGTCTCGCACAGAAGTGGACCGCATGCGCCCCGACGAATCTCCTCATGAAAACTGATAGCATCCAGTCTCAAACCTCGCCGTCGCCTTCCCGCCAATGCGTCCTTCGGCACCCAGCAAATCGGACGCCTGTTTCTGGTGTCGAGGATTAGGCTCGTACACCGCCTATAGGCTGTCTCTCTCCAGACATGACTGAGAAACGTACCGAGGAATGCATTATCCGCGGCAAGGATTTGTGCAACGTCTGGCACTCGAAAGTTAGGGCCTGCGTGTCACCCAGCTATCCACAAAGAGAAGCAGGCGCTTCGAACAGAAACACATCGAAGCACCTGAATGGCCGTGTCCATGCGACTTTCTAACCTCTCCAGATGCTGCTGCTGCTCGAGGTGCCTGATTTCTCAGCCGGGGCACAAGAATAATTCAGGCATTCCAGATGCTGGGATGCGGCTGGGCATGCGAGTCGTTGATGCTCTGACCTCGCAGTGCCACAAGGCGCGACACCTCCAAGCTGCTGACATTCGAAGACTCCCTGGCGGCGCGGCGCACACGTCTTTGCTCCGTCTCAGTATTCAGCACGAATACATGCAGGGAGCTGCTGCAACGCTGCTGTTGCTGCTGATACACACCTTTTCAGAACCCAGAGGAAACCAAGATCGCTACGCGGCAGTTCTCTGTTAGCTCACTGGCGTGTCTCGCCTCCGCAGACAAGATTTCCAACCGGTTCCAGCAATGGGCAAGTGCAAGAAGTGCAGCCCTGGCTGCAGAGCTCCAGCCTGTTCTGAACGCAGCTGTTGCACACCTTGCCCCAACCTGGGACGTCTTACAGCGGATCTCCACAAGGTGCTCTCTTCATGAAAACCACTACACTTTCGGACCCTGGTCTGGTCTCGCAGAATGGAGCGGGCAGCCACTTGGCTCAGCGCACACCAAGGACCTCTTCGTGTCCTGCCGATCGTCGCTCTGCCTGCTATGGGGCAGCAGAACCGACAAGGGTACCTTATTTTGGGGTCCTTATTATGAGGATGCTACTATATAGGGTCCGCTGTTTCGCAAAAACTACCAACTATCTTCAGGCAAATAATCCCAGAAGCGCAAGGCTCAGACTGTTTTGTTTTCTTGCATCGGGGTTGGTCGGACTGCCTCTGATTGCCTGTGTGCCTGCAGCACTGCCGTGGCACAGCAAAGCTGTCCCAGGGTTCAGTTTTGATGAAATATTCATATCCAGGGGCAGCCTGCGCCAGAATGACATCGTGACACGGCTCTTTTGCTGGGACTGTTCGATTACTGGGCCGTGGATGTGACTGTATGATGACCAAATGCCACCAGTAAAGTACCAGGCATCGCGGCAGGCGATACATATCCAACGGAGCCGCAGGCCTTCGCTACCTGCATCGCGCAACTCTCCTTTCTTGGAAAGGGAGGAGCCTGCTGGACACAACAACTTTGGTTGACTCTCGGAGGTAGTAGGCCTCCAGTCAGCATTCCTGTGGAGCAGGGAAATCGGACTTCTTCAACAGACCCGAGCCCCGCACCAAAGTGCGAAGTGGTACTCTGAACAGCAGAGGTCCGTCAAACTGTGCATGTGCGAGTCTACATGGCCGGGCTTCCCGGTGCGGATCCCTTGCTTTCGTTCAGGTAACAGATCGGTCTTCGGTCTAACCAGGGGAGATTTTGAATCCCCACATAGAATCCGTGAAACGCGGGGCTAAGCTGTTGGTCAGCTATGAGATGCAATTTGCAAATGAAGTCGTGAGTGTAGTTAGGATAGGTGTTGGACAGATCCCTCATTTCACAAGGTTGTTTTTCATGTTTTGATATGTGTGGGAACCTTTGTGAGGCTCGGAAATTGATCTAGCAGTCCGCGGTATCAGTCGCCTCAGGACATCCAGGAAGTCGCCTTGACAAAGTCGGCTAACGGAACAGAGTTGCCAATATCGATCCCGGTCGGGTGCCTACTTTTCTCTGCAGCCGAGCCTTTCTATCCCAAACGTCGCAAAAATTGGCTGCACGAGCCCAACAACCGCCTTCTTGACGTTGCAGCTGAGCAGCAACGTTTTTGGGGTCTGGCCTTCATCGTCGTAGGCTTCCATCCCATTGAGCGACTTGTCAACATCTGCAACAGCAGCAGCGGCAAGTACCGCACCCCCAATTGATGAGATACTCCATTCCCTTGGAGGACGATGAGGCAAGAATCCGCCGAGGCCACAGGCCCAGGCGTTTTGGTGGTTACCTCAGGTACCCTCCACCTAATCCTCCTCCCTGCAGTCCAAATGTTTGGGGACACCCTGTTTTTGCGCTCGTTTGCCACCCCCTTGCCCGGCCTCCCCTCATTTTCTTTGATTTGCCTACCCGCCCCCTCCCAGGCCTCCTCCCCCTCTTTTTTTCCTCCACCGTGCCCCCCCCTCCCCCTCCCCCCTCCCCCCCCCCCCCCCTCCCCCTCCCCCCCCCCCCCCCCCTCCCCCCCCCCCCCCCCCCCCCCCCCCTCCCCCCCCCCCCCCCCCCCCCCCCCCCCCCCCCCCCTCCCCACCCCCCCCACCCACTTCTTCTCCCCGCCCTCGTTTCCCCCCTTCCTCGCCCCCGCTTCCCTCCCCCCTTTTTTCTTCCCTCTTTCCTGCTCCCACTTCTTCTCCCCGCCCTCGTTTCGTCTTCCTCGCCCCCGCTTTGGCTTTTGCGTCGTCAATCCACTGCCTGTCTTTCTTTTCAGGCTCTTTCTGTGTTGTTTTTTCTTGCTCCGGGCGGCATGGCTCGGTTACAGGCCCAGGCGTCTTGGTGGTTACCTCAGGTACCCTCCACCTAATCCTCCTCCCTGCAGTCCAAATGTTTGGGGACACCCGTTTTTTGCGCTCATTTGCCACCCCTTGTCCGGCTCCCCCCCTCCCCGACACTCCCGCTTAGCATGCTGTATACAACATCCACTGCCGCCTCGCCCTGCCGCTACAGAGCCGAGGCGGGCGGCGTAGCGTTAAAATTAAGACTTGTAGGTTGGCTGCACTGCACGGAAGAGAAGCACCTTGTGGCATGCTACCCACTGTTAAAACCTTACTCCAGTGACCGTATGTACCATCACCCACATCGGTGGAGGCGGAAGGGCGAGCTCGTGGCGGTGGCGGCGATGGCGATGCTCGTGTTGCTCTACAAAAACATGCTCGTTGTCCTGTGCTACAGCGAAGAAATACAAGACACTTACGCTACTGGAACTTAGATGGCCGTCAAGCTCGTGGTCTAATTCGTAGCCGTCGTCGTCGTCGAAGTGACAAGTCTAGTTGGGGTCGTGGTGCTGCATGTAGGTAGGTAGGTAGGTAGGTAGGTAGGTAGCAGGAGCAATCGTAGCAGTTATGCGTCACCCAAGAAGCCTGTGGCAGCTCCATGGGGAAACAGAAAGTGCGAGGGACAAACGCGCTTGGCCCAATTTCGCGTTTCTCCAGCGGTAAAAGAGCTGATACGCCATTGCAGCAGGAGCTATCTTTTCAAGCCCTCAGTGCTCCAGCGAGAAGTGGACGCTCACAAATGTGAGTGTGGTGGATGCTGTGAACTCACAATGCATTGAACAAGTTATGGTTGGGCCAGGATGCCACACATTAGACCTGCACGTCATTATGATTGGGCCATGTTGGGCCAGGATGCTGCGAACCCACAACGCTGGGCCATGGACGCAAGTCTGGGCAAACGCCGTGGGCGAAGCCTCCTCCTGCTCCTCTCCTGCTCCTCCTCCTTCTGCTCCTGCTCCTGCCATTAGTCAACTACTGTCAACTAGCATTGCGACGAAAACCAGTGATGAAATGTCATTGTCCATAGTGGTAGCTGCAGCAGCAATAGCAGCAGCTGGCATAATCCGCACAAAAATGAAATTAGCTCCACTGCACGCAGTATTGCTAGAAGCTGGCTGTGGTCCCTAGCACCGTTATATCTGCGTGAGTCGCAGCGAATCCTGCCGTGAGTATTGCAATTTCAGCTTTGACTTGGGAAACTCTGAGGCACAGTCCGTTCGTCCAGAACTGGAGGCGCAACAAGTGGAGTGGTCGGGCACGCAAAGAATGCCGCAGGGGGCGGACTCGCGCATATAGATCCTGACCTGGAGCCCGGTCGCGACGATGACCGTGAAGCTGGTCTTGAGCCTGGTCTGGAGCCTGGTCTGTAGCTCCGACAGCGCATCCCGGCTGAGAACAGAATTTCACAAGCTGCCAAGCAACGATGCTGCAACACTTGAGGCTTTGCCGAGTTGCCGGTGCCACCCTCCCGGAAATCGGCTGCAGCGGTGCTGACGCCAACGTCTTGCTGACCAGATATTCCTTGCAGAAGCGGAAGAAGATCTCCCATCGCTCGTGATAAAGTCCCAACCTGCCAACTGGCTACAATTTACTGCTGAATTTCTCATAATTTCTCCACCACGCCGACCGCAGCTGAGGCACCTCCTGCCGCAATTGCCTCAGCTCTGCTGCCTGCTTTTCCACTACCTGCCACATGGCTGGAGTCCCCGGAAGCTCTTCGCGCAAGTCCTGCGTCTCCTGCACACAATGTCGGAGATTCCTATGCTTGGCTCTTTGTGCCTATTGCCCTGCTCTCCAACCCATGCCGGAACGATGCCTCAGCGATGGTGCTGGTTCTGGAAGCAAAGACCTGCAGCGTCACAACATGTGTCGATGGTACCGGCTGGTGTAGTGTCAATGCATTTGGTCTGTTGAGCTGCACTTATGTACTACATGGCAGAGGCCTGTGACCGGGATTTCCGCAGCGATGATGATGCCGCAGAGTTCACCGAGTTTGCTCTCCTTCGCAGCCGAGCAAAGTCATGTGACCGAAGCTACATGCGTTAAATGGATCGCATTGCCAAAGACATGCAGTGGCATCGATGCAAAATCCTCAAAGCCGGCGAATCTTGAAAGCGTGTACCTGGAATTCAGGCAGATCAGATTGCAAACGACTTGCTGAGGGCCGCCGACTGCTGCTCCTTTAACGCACGATCGTTCCCTCTTCCATGTTTTAAGATACATACATACATACATGCATACCTACGTACCTACATACATACATGCGCACATACATACGTACATACCTACATATGTGGGCAACTATGTGTATGTGTGTGTATAACTGTGTGTATGTGTATATGCCTCATTATTCACTTGACTTTATCTGAATGTATGTTTCTGTCTGTATCTATACTTGTGATTATGTGCATATTTGCGTTCATGTATCATATGGTCATTTGCCTTAGCAGCTGATGTTCCGTGCCACCTGGCATGAAAGACATGCCATATCACATTGTAGCTATACTCCGTCCCCAAGGTTCAATCCGGAAGAACTGTTCGGTCAAGCAACTCACACGGGCTGGTGGCGGCTCTTTTTGTGGTCTCCAGTCGCACGGCCAGTCGAAGTCAAACTCGAAAGTCTCATCCCAGACAGGGTCCAAGGTGGCATCCCTTGGATAAAAATGCTGTCTTTGCACGAGAATCTGAGCAGTGAATCGTCAGGTCCTTTGCACTCCTTGCTGAGCAAGCTTCGCAATCCGAGTGTAGTACGTCACATCGAAATCTTGTCCGAGCCTGGGCTTCAGGCATTCAAGTAGCAAGCATCTGGCAGAGCAGTCGAAAGCACGCACAGCCTGCGCATCAGCGTCAGGGCTGCTCCAGAAACATGGATGGCAGAGGTCGGGGGAGAAAACGTGGCTTCACGATACTTCACGGGAAAGATGCAAGCTAAGTAGACCTGCCAAGCACCAAATTCATCGTTCAGAGTGTGGTAGGCACTTGCACAAGCCCCCGAGCGTATTGCATTGCGTAGGCCATGTCAAACAAACAGCTTCATCTGGGATACATGCCAGTCTTTGTGCTGAGATATGAACCATCACTCGACAGAAATAAGCTTGCCAATATGCTGAATTATGCCCTTTCTCGCGCCTGGCGCGCCAAAAACGGAAATTGAACCAGGCACAGAAGCTGCACGGAATCCAAGAAGCCTTTGGGACTCTGGTGGCTTGGGCCAGCAGCGAACCAAAGCATAAACATTTCGCTTCCCATGCTTCTTCCAGTCGCTCGGTAGAAGTCCTTCGCGAGGTTGGATCCGAAGTAAGTCTCAAAGCTGCAGACTTTCAAATAATCTAGCATAATCTAGCACGATCTTCGCACGTGGTGCGCACCCTTAGCTACCCTCGAAGCCGCAAACCCTTTTGCAACTGGCTTGAAAACGTCACGCCACGACAGCTCACTCGCAAACCCTGGACCCCAAACCCTAAACCCTAAACCCCCATAGATCCCTTTTAGTACCCTTATGGATCCCTTTAAAGGAACCCTAAACATCCCCAAAGCTCTGCCATCACTTCCCCGTGCCCAGTCCTTGGGCCCGGCGGATCCGAACCTGACTAGGGCGCAGAGAGCCCAATACCCCTGCATTGAGGAATGGAGCCTAAACCATAATATGAATCCCCTTATTAGTTTACGGTGTATTCCTTGATTAAGGAATAGAGCTTAAATCATAATATGAACCCTTTTTCGACGCACTTTCGCACAAGGCAGGCAAGGCTCCACATATGAACCCTTTTAGTATTCAAGGTATATTCCTTAATTATGGGGTATTGGGCCCTCTGGTGTGCTCATCCATGAGGTGAGTATCAGTGACAGCAGTGGTAGTTGGTGATGAGGACTCATAGGCTAAAGCTGTGAAGCAGCAACCCTAAAACGAAGCAAATGCGAGTATTTGCGACAGTGTTACGTCTTGAAGCCGGGTTTGCCCCGAGGATGGATCCCTTCGACGTTGGTGTTCGTCCCGACACCCGTAGGCTTGGTCACAATGGAACCAGTAGAACAAAACGCTTCGAAGGCATTATGAAAGCAGGCGACTCAAACCCCTGCCTCCCCTCCCCGCGCCCTCCCCCTCCCCGTCCCCCATCCTCCTCCGCCTCCTCCACTTCCTCCTCCTTCTCCCCCCTTGAAAAAATGCGAGTTGCTTGTGGCGAGGATATCAGTGCCACAACGAGGACAAGCAGAAGCGTTATGAAAGATTGAGGTGGCGTGTATGGTTCTTTCGGGGCAGTCCGCATGTGTTTAGCTTAAAGTATTTCTGGATCTGCACCGCACATTACCCACTGCCAATGCGAGTACGAGGTGACTACTGTTTTAATGAAGAACCCCGAATTCGAGAGATGCCCACCCCCCCCCTTTCCCGAGCCTCGAGAGTTCCAGAATACCTTGAAACGTCCTTCTCATCCGAAGGCGTCCAAGTGTACCCCACAACTGCCTCTCCAAGTGAGAGATCCTGGCAGAACTGTGGACTGAAATTCTGGTTCAAGCTCCCGTCATCAGGGTTGTTTGGGATGACGGGTGTTAACAAGCTGATAGGCTGCGAAGTCGAGAACCTGACTTCAAATACTAGGCATTTCGCACGCTCCCAACAATAAAACAACCGTCATCGGAAGCCCTCACATCATTAACAGGTATTTCTTCGACTTAGACCCTGTACCACGCTGCCAGGGATCTGCGTGCACTTTGTCCGAGCTCCTCAGAGCACCGTCATTGGAAAGGCCGAAACGCTGTGCATCAAAAAGCAGAAGCCCCTCAGGCAACACCTAGAACACATAGCATACTCCAACAAATAGCCATAAAAGCGGAAGTAGGCAGACATGCGGGTGGGATGACTGGTTGCTTGCTATCGAAGGCATAGGCCCAATGAGAGAAGTTTTATCGATCCCGACAAAATCGCAGCAAAACTAAAGGATAACCCGTGGCTGAAAACAGCGTTTGGTTGATCTGCGCAAGCCCAGGCTCTTGATGGGAAAGGAATCATCGCGACATTCGACAGTTTCCTGCGAGTCCAGAGGGAGAGTGCGCCAGTGCACGTGTCCCAGAAGTTCTGGAGGGTAACGATCAGAGTGATCGTAGATCTCGATCGTGAGGTGTGTGCGGTTTTCGATGATCTGAAGGGCGAGCTCAACGCTTCTCAGGTCCTCCTCACGGGATTGCGCCTCGAGGCGAAGCTCTTCCTTCCATTCGTGCCAAACTTCCCCAAAAGTCGTCGAGATTACGCTGATAGGCAGTGCCAAGACGAAAATGCCAACCAGCATGCTGCTCGCCCCGATCAGCTTCCCCAAGAAAGTCTCCGGAACGACATCACCGTATCCTCAGCTCAAAAGATCCAGAACACGCCCCCCCCTTTCGATTCGCTCCCGCTGGCACTGCGCCGGACATAGAACAGCAGAGAACCCTTCCGCAGCACAATAACTGAGCCAGCGGCCAACCGTGGTGAAGGTCACGAAGACCCACCAGAAGGAATGTGGAATGCTCAGGAAAGGAGTCTCAGACCTTTCACCGTTATGCCCGGTTCGCATGTAGGTCTTCATCTGGTCATCCCATTCACCGCCCTCCACAAAGTAGATCGTCGCAGCAGAGAAGCAAAGTGCCAATGAAAAGTTGACAGCAAAAACCCAAAACATGGCAATGGACTTGTGAAAGACTCTGCCGATGATCTGCAGGACTTCAAAGGATTTACCCAGTTTTACCAGTCGAAATAGTCGCGTCAGCCGCAGAACACGCAATACCGTGAAGTTTGCAGTCGTGATCCTCAAGGACGACTCAACCACAAAGGGAATGATTACCTTGGTCAAAGGACACGCGAAAACGCAGATGCGAGGGGACGACTTTCATTTCAGGCTTCGGAAGTACCCAGCCAAGTCTCGAAAAGGTCGATCAGGTTCATGGGCTGAATGACAAAGACCATGAAACGAACGAAGCGGGAAGGGCTAAAGTTGGCCTGGACAGACGGCTTCACTTGACATCTGGCAGCAGCCTATGGCCAGTCCCAGTAAAAGCATCACTCACTTTCCCGCGGCTGCCGTCAGAAAAGACGGCTATGGCTATGACATGACACCTACATGGTCCCCATCACTGTCCGAACCTGGTTGTCTGTGACATGCTCCAAAAACTGCTCATAGTGCAAGAGTTCGGATCTCGTAAATGGCGCGGAGCACACCCTCACGATATACCTGAGATGGCATATCTCAGTCGATCGATGCTGTTCCTGGTGAGATTGGATCCAACTTGCTGCCACGAAGCTCCAGCGCGAAGATCCCAACACAAAATGATTCGAAGGCTTGGAACTCCCTCAGGGTCGAAGGCATCGAGACACAAAGAACAAAACGTGGTGCGGCAGTCTCTGGCAATGTTGAACCTCCTTCATGGCTGTTGCTTCGCTTGCGACTCGATTCAATGAGAAATCGATAAAAGAATATCTATGTGTGTGTAGATTATAAATATATATATATATATATATGTATGTACGTATGGTCAAGCGTCTGGCGTTCCCCCCCCTGGTATGGTCTGGTAGGGGCGAAGTTGTTTGGTGTGGTTCGTGTTTCTGCTTGGGGTCTGGCGTGCCTCAGGCGTCTGCTTGGGGGAGTTGGTGCCACCATCATCATCATCATCATCATCATCCTTTCTTGGGTCAACTGTCACGGGAACCGGGCCTGTCGGGAACGTCGTGACAGGCCTGCATTCTTGAATACTCTCATGTCGTGGTTGGTAAGTGTCCAAGTCACAAGGATCGGGTGCGTTTGGGACGAGATTCTCGTGACAGTTAACGGTTTTGGAGCCGCCGTGGGAGAAGTGCACACAGTCACAAAGAGTCGGCACGTTTGGACCTGGGCCAGCGCCGGGGGGGATGGGGTCTAGGGTCCCGCCCCTACTCCCCAATGGTATCCCAGCGTCCTGGTGACAGTCATCGTTTTCGGAAGATGGAATCGCCACCGCGAACCGGAACAAAAGCATGCAAACCAAAGGGATGGAGGACGACGGAGGTGACGGGCGTCACTGCAATTGTCCGCAGCACGACATATGCGTAGAGGGAGGACCACGTGAGAGCCGGGACGGGTGCACCGCTTGCAAGGAGAAAAGGGCAACATCCAAATCCTGAAGCATCATAACGAGCACCACAACGATCACATTACTACTAGCAAACGGCTGCAATCATACATCTGTAGAACAAACTGCCGCCCGGCCCTAGTCTGCTAACTGCTCAGCAGCAACACACAACTTGGGAGAATTGAGACGACCAGCGATCAACAAACCTAGCAAGACCGCAGGCTCCACGCCAAAGCCGGGCTGGGGCCAACCAAGAACACCATGCATCACATATGTTTATACACACACACATATATATATATATATTTGCATTTATATGTCTTTTGATATTTATACTTATTTATGATGGTATTGTACATTTGTGTATATATATATATATACATGTATATGCATGCATGGCATGGCATGGCATGGCCTGCCCTGGCATGGCAGGAAGGAAGGATGGATGGAGGGAGGGAGGGAGGGACGGATGGATGGATGGAGGCTGGCTGGCTGGCTGGATGGATGGATGGACGGGCGGACATATGGATGGACGCATGGATGGATGATGCATGCCTGAGTATAGATATATATGTATACGACGTAAGAAGGCCTCCTCTGCTCCGGCTCACACCCGTCGCACGGAGTCTCTTTCATCTCCGGCAGGGTTGCAATCATGAAGCAAACCTGCATGGTAGGTCCAGGTACCGTACACGAGGCCATTCGCAACATATGCACTCACGTAACAGGCGCCAACGAAAGCAAGCTGACATGGTGCAGGCGACGAGTAGCGGCCAGAATACAAGAGGTCTACATCAATAGAAGCAGGCGCGAACATGTGTGTGACTAAGGGAGTGGGCCAGTGAGCACACCAGGGTGAAAGATGGTAAAGATGGTGAAAGAGTGCGTGGCAGAAGCGGAGGGGAAGCGTAGTCTGTGCGTGCATCCTGCCTTAGCAGTGTTCACATGCCTTCACATTACAGTAATGCCTACTGACCTACTGTTACTCGGTTGCAAACGAAGCTTGCACAACCATGCGTACATGCCGTCGGCATGTTCCCTCGCAGTTTCCTCAATCCTGCATGAATCTTCATCCCCTCTTTGACCACCCGAAAACTCCACGGTACTCTGATCCGCTCGTAACGGCAGAAGTGCGGATCAGCTTATCTTCACAGCCACGCCGCGCACGAGAGAAAAATCAAGACATTCAGGAGGGCACCTTAGTTCTCGCGGCCACAATGCTGAGTATGTTTACATAGCCACAGCATCAAGCCCTCAAATGCAGAAGCACCTGTTATGTAAAGCTAAAATTGGGGTGCGGCACTTGCCATGACACCGAGGAAAGACGATGTAGGCTCTTCCATTAACACAAAAATTCGCTCAGGAAGCGAGAGCTTGACGGAGACATCCTCGGGATGCCAAAAGTGCATTTTGGGACATTATCGTCTTCAGCACACACTTGGTCACGACAGGCAGCAGGCACACGAGTCTATCTGAGATACTCTGGAGCTTCCGTATGCAGCGACTGCACTAAAGATGAAACTACGGTCCGATTCAGCCCCGTGCTGACAGAAAACAGGTGCACATCCACTAAGTCGATACGATGCGGGCTGTTAAAGGATACATTACAGCAACCTCTGTCCCTGCTGCAACTCCTGGCACAGCCTGGTCGCGTGCGGCCCGTTTCAAAATGCAAGACGAAGGATCGGCTTTTCGCCAGACAGTCACAAATTCATACCACCCAACCGCGCCAGAACCATCCACGTCGTACTCGTCAGCCGAGAACTCTTCAGCCTGCCAGCTACACTGCTACGCGTTGTTCAGATCACCTGTTCAGAATGTCATGTTGCTGCAAACACAATCGCGGGCGGGAGGTTGTACAATGGCTGCAGCCTGCCGATCCATCTGCATCAAGCGAAAGAGTCGAACAACACTTCGCTGAAATACGCTAACAGGAACTTCTCCGTGGCTATCGCCATGTTGACCTTGGCAAAACTTGCTACTGCCCCACATGTCCGGTTGAACACAAGGATACAACGATCCAACGCCACTAGGTGCAGCTTTGTGGCTGTACAGCCTCAGCAGCCAAGCAGGACACTTGCAACTATGATGGTGGTGCCTTCAATTCATGAGACCCTGCCTGGAGAAGATGCGACGGAAAAAGAATAAATCAATCGGCACAACAGATGGTGTGATCCAGGGTAGCTCTCGCCTCGGTAAGAACTCAAAAGGCGCTTGGTCTGCAGGTGGCCCCATCCCTTTCTACAACTATGGGAAAGTCCCTGCACATCAGCTTCCGTTTTTCACGCTTACACTCGGACAAGTCCAGGCAAGGTTCGAAGAGGAAGCTAGGCAAACTCTGTGAAGGTCAGGAGTTCGATTCACTCCCGATTACAGTACACCGAACAACCACAATACAACTCATTGCAGCGGCTCAGCAAACAAACAGTCAGAACCCAGAATGAAAGAGTCATATAGTCTGCGCCAACTTCAGTCAAGGTCACAGACGTTTCAAGCTCTCTTTCCACCTCAATATAACCGATGTGTTCCTGCAGGGAATCAGGCAGGGTGAGGGCATCTGCCAGCTGATCTACTGTGGTGGCATGCTTACAACCTACGTACAACTGTTTTAGGAACGACTCAAGCGGTTGGCGAAGAGCAAGCTTCGGCATGTCAGGATACCACAAGCCTTGCGTCATTCTTTTCCTTTCGCCGCGATGCACTGGGTGTCCTGGAAAGAGGAGACCGAACTCTATGCAAAGGAGCACACTGCACTGGTGCATTGCT
Organism: Symbiodinium sp. CCMP2592; assembly: GCA_905221615.1. Classification (NCBI taxonomy): domain Eukaryota; class Dinophyceae; order Suessiales; family Symbiodiniaceae; genus Symbiodinium; species Symbiodinium sp. CCMP2592. Next base: position 115,144 of record CAJNDT010006015.1, on the reverse strand, counting down.
AAGACGAGTCCTGTTGACTGGCAGACCCTTCTTAACTGTAGACAGCATTCCCCATCTTTGATCCACAACAGCTGCGAGTGTGGCTATGGGCAGCGGCCAAGTCGGACGGGACCCGCAAATACCGTAAACCTCGCTTTGCCCTAGACCGTTCTAAGGCCAGGTCTGCTGCCAGACAAAGAGAGAGAACCACTTTGGAGGGACTTTCACGGAGAGCTTCGGCTGCAACATCTTTTGCTCAAATTTCTCCGGAACAGGCTGGGCGATCAATCCAGTTGTCCGCGTGAGCAGCATCTTTCCGAGCGAAGGTCACAGCATCGCTGCCGAGAAACTGAACACAAGGTAGAACGGTTCATTGTCATGGCGACATGACATTGCAAGCCGATTCAGTCCAATCTGATTGCTATCCAGTGAACAAAGCCTTTTCCATTGCCGGTCTAGGACTTCTGAGGCCGCAAGGTCACAACACGACGAGCTGCGAAGGCATGCGAGGTTCTGCTGGAAGGCTCCAGGAGTTCACAGCCAGTCCTTGATGAAAGCTATCCACTACGTTTCGGAAGCGAGTCGACTCTCAAAGCCGCGCCTTCTTCAAATGTCACATGAAGCACGGGAGTCTCCAAGCCATCCAAAGCATGCACCGCAGCTCTTGGCAGAAACGCGACATGGTCGCATTACATGCCACGGAACATTTACTCGCGGATAAAGCACAGCAGACTCCCAGCATGTCTGGTGCAAGAGCCTTCTCAGTGCAGATAACACCGACAAACGACCTTTATCTACCTTTGCAGACACTACACCATCGCTCTGGATGCTGGATGGAAAGTAGGGCATAGCACCAGGACATGAAGGATGCTGCTAGTCGGGCTGTAATGTCCAGCGTTGAGACATCAAGTCCCTCAGTAAAGCGAAATGGCTCAACATGCCGCATTCGCGGTGAGCCGTGCGCATTCAGGTCCTGCCCTTCAGAATCAAATCATTCCGCCAGGAGCTTCACTTCGGCTGAACGAAGCTATGCAAGCATGTTCGCACAAACCATCACGGCAAGAACCACGAACCACCTCCCTGCCAGCGTCAGGCTCGGCTTTCGTCGTTGCTCTCCACATGTGAAGATAGGTTCGCCACATATGAAGTTTGATTAGCCGGCGAAAGGCCTGATCCTTGGACAGAATCACGTTCAGCCTACCGCCGGCTTCCAAGATTTGGCATGATGCTAAGGCCAAGCTTCTGCGACGAGATCGTCGCCTCCGGCCGAATCTATTGCTTTTGGGTGGTCGGTCAACAGCGAAAGGATGCGGAACTCCCTGCAGCATTCTATCACGCTACCAAACAGCTACCTCTGCAACTCGCGCTCGTGGAGTTCATGGATTCGGCCGCCCATCCTGACACCGCGAAGGATTTATGGCCATCGTGTGGGGTTAGTCGTGGCAAAGCTGTACATGGACGGGCTAGAGATGGACGGCGCGCGTTGCTTGGCAAAAGCGAGCCTGTCTGCCACTCGCCAAGCCAGGAAGGCAAAGCGGGTCATCACCTGCAGTTGCAGCTTGATACTCCTAGCGCCAGGGAGGCTGAGGGAAACGCATGCCAGCGACACCGCAAGTGGCGCGTGATTGTCATCCACGACCACGAGATTTTTCATGTCCTGCTGAGGCGAAGGGGCAACAGTGCAGGGGCACCTGTGGGCAAGGACAACACAGTCCATGCTCTTGAAGAGCTGGTAGGCGCTTTGGAGCGGGAAGCTCTCCCGAACAGTAACCTCATGTGACCATTGTTCCCAAGGTCTTTCACAAAGAGATCGGTGATTCACCTTCGAGGCTGATGAGCTCCCGGCTGGATACAAACTGGAGCAGCGCTTCAGACTCAGCATTGCAAGAGTTGACACAGGTCCGTCAGCGTCGAGCCAAATTCCCATGTCGCGCCTTTCGATTTCTACGGCCTGGCAACATGAGTCGCCTCGCTAAGGCCCACGCTCCTCAGCCGTGATCTCATCATCTTGGTCCAAGAGCTCCTAAGCTGCGCTCTCTCAGGGCATGGTTGCAGATACATATCCAGCGGATCAAGTCTCATACGGATGCAACATGAGGCAACAAGGGCTTTCCTCCAGATCTTTCCGGTCCACCATTCCCACGACCTGAAGAAAAGGGTTGTGTGCTTAGAGGGCGGCTACGTTTCGATTGCTACAGACCGCCAGCAGCCATAGGAAATTACAGCGGTGATGGGTGCTGGACGACTCGCTTGGCATCGACCACAGGGAATCCGGAGAAATTGTTGCCTGACACTTCGATTCTCCGCTGTAACAAAGAGTCGCTGCAGTCTGAAGCAACCCAAAACGGCAGATGAGCCTTTCAGGGCATCTTTGATGCCCTCCCGTCCACCAGCCAGCTTAATTTCAATCGGTTTGTTCTTCGGCATCATGTCGCGAACCTCTCAGCATTGCCCAGAAGACTTCTACCTCCCCGGACTGTTCCCGAGTGAGCGATACTGAAGGCCCGCAGCCCATGTCTGCCCACTGATTGATTAACATGTATCACACCCACCTGGGAGTAAACGCATGCGACTGTTTGTTGGATGCCGGCGACCATAATTCAATTTCTGTGTCCACACGGGCAGGGTTTCGCTGCTCCGCTTGAAGCTTCGGTCTTCAGACCATGACAAACCAAGCTGAGGACGCGTTGCGCAGCCAAGCTCCCGGCAACAATCCCGGGCGGGAGCTGGTCCGCTTGCCACGTGTCCGGGAGATACGGCGTGGATTGGACCTCAGTAGCTACCAGTAAGTAGTTTGGAGTGATCAATGCTTCATGTGTCATGAGCAAAACCAGGTTTCCGATTGAAACATACATGATGAAGCACGAGAAAACACTGCGCCAAGGGAACAAAAATCTAGCTGCTCACTGTGACGCAAGCTCATCGAAATCGCGCTGCACCCCTTTCCCATCTACCTGAGCGCTGGTTTAGCCCGCGAGGGACCGAAACCACTTGGCTTCCAGCGTCAATCAATGAGTGGTACAGGCCGTGGTTGATCAGATTTCCCACCAGCACGGCAAAGACCGTGGAGAAACCCACAGGGAAAATCATGACCTGAGGAGTGGTTTAGCAGCAACCAGCAGCAAGTTGTTGCAAGAGCAAACTGGGCTACGACCCTATAGTGCCTGTTGTAACCTTAACTGATGCTGGAAGGTTGCTGGATCGCCTGTAATCTCGACCATCATGACGGTGGTGAAGAGAGTGACCTTATGCCAGCAACCCGTCCAAGCGCCAGCCCGCCCCAGAAGACCAAGGCGCGGGCTCGCCCACTCCCTCCGAGGAAGGCTGCAGCCCCCATCAATGCGGCGATCCTGTCCAGGTACATGACGGCCTGGAAGCGGCCAAGCAACGACCACTGAGCCAAGGGCCCTGGATCCAGGAAACCGTTCGGCTCCAGAGTCACCGGTGAGCCATCTGGGAACACACCTCAGCGCTTCAACTCTTGGCACTTGCGGTCTTCGACCTTCTTCTGACTCTTTACCGCAGCCTCCAGATCCGAAAAGCACTGTGTACCTGGAGGGCAGTGCTGCATGCATCCCCGGTTTTGTTTTCCCTGCTCCTTGCAGCACTTGCCACTGAGCCTTCGGCGGCTGCGCCCAAGACGTTCCTGCAGATCACAATAGACTTTGCGCCTCACTGCCCAGGGTCTGCACCCATGCTCAGACTGTGTGTGGACAAGCCTGGCAAAATCTTGATCAGTCCTGTCCCGGGCATTGTTGCTGATTGGATATTCATCAGGACGACCGCCTTACTGCTGTCGTTGGTCGAAGGCATCCCAGCATGTGCTCCGCACTGGACTGCGCACATATACACAGACACAGACTCTCTCACATTATTTCAGCTTTCTCCCTGCGAGTTCAGGGCGAGGACCATCATGGAGCATCCCGGGCAAGAGGGTGCCCCGTGACTTCTTCTCTGAAGCTTAATCTTCCGTTCTTTATTACTTTCGTTCTTTGTCTTCTGTTCCTTCTTTCTGTCGGACTTAGGGGACACTCAGACAAAGGGAAACAGGAGCAACCCCCCCTAAGGCAGTGCGCCGGTTCGGTGTGATCACACATAAGAGGGTTCCCCGGGCCTTGTCACACTTCGCTTTGCACCATGATCCCTGCCTTTTGTTCCTGACGCTTCTCTCCACAGGGCCTAACTGCTCCCCCTCATGAAAGCACTTCAATCCGACTGTGCCTGTCGCTCTCTCTCACTCCCTCACTCTCTTTCTGCTGGGCCGTGTCACCAAGATCCGCCCAATCAGACCTCCAATCACCTTGCAAGGCAACTTTTTGCCGGGAAGTGGGCAGCACCAGAGGATGCGCAATGAGCCACGGGCCATCTGTGGCATGAGCGTCCCGGACGGAATGGCAGACCTGGGTGCCCACAAAAATACACGGCACTCCGGACCACTAACACACCAAACGTTTATGCGAGGTGTCTCGCACTCTTCAACTACGAAGTAGCCAGCCGAGGCCAACTCCCTGCAGTGATCGCGGCCAAGACGAAGAACAGCACCTTCGTGCTTTGCACACACACGACAGCCCACGAGGAGGCAAAGTGCCCGGCGAGAAAGGCTGCCATGGCTTCGATGGTGACCTTGGGATGCTGCGTCATGCTGAGCCCACCGAGATGCCAGGAGGCATCTTCATCTTGAGCTGCGAGTAGTAAGCTGCCCATGTTTACAGGCAACCTGTGTCTGTGTCTCCCGCCCATTTCGTGATAGAAACACCAGCACCCAAATAAGGCTTGCGAGCCCTGCAATTAACCCGAGCATGTTCTGGCCGTTGCTGGAAATTTGCGGCTGCGGGAGTGCCATGTGTGGAGTTGGTCGCTGAACAGACGCCTGAAAGATGTTTTGGTTTGCGTTCGGAATGGCACAGGTAAAGATTTCGGGTTCGGATTCATCGGGCGGTCAGGCGAACTTGACGGCCTTGACGGGGGGCGAAGGGCGGTCAAGAATCGGGGATCAACCGTACCCTCCATGCCACTCTGCCTGGCATTTGCTGCGCACAGGCTTTTCATCAAAAGCAAAAGCCTGCACCACGCATCATTCCCGCACAGCAAGTCAGGCTCTGACCAGGTTCGGCATCCCACGGGCAAACAGATTTTGGCCTCTGTGCCGCAATCCACAGGGAGTGGCCTGCTCTGCCTAACCTTTTCGAAGCTACTTAGCCCAAAAAGTCTCAACACTGGACTCAGGTCTTCGCAGGCCGTTTTGAAAGGAACTAAGCTGAGCAAGCCCACCGAGTTGAAACCTCGGCGCAGAGCTGTGCACAGTTTAAGGGGCCCTGGCCTTGCTCCTTCAAGCGGTACAGTCCAGGGGGCCTGGCTGGAATGCTCGTCGGGAGACTCTGAAAGGCCGGAGGTCTCCTGGCCCTTCTTCAGGCTCGGAGCAAACTCTCCGAGGTCAATCGGACAGGAGGCGTTGCCAGGCACCTGCTCTTCAACCCGAGAATCGCTTCAGCATGTCACCGAACATTCTGACTGCAATTTGCCTGAGGTATGGACGGAAAAACTCCCTGCTTTCAAATCGTGCAAGCTGCTAAAACTGCAGCAGTAGTCCTGACTGAGGAGAGGCCCAAAGCTTGGGCAGACTATTGCTTAGTTGGTTGTGTGTGAGACGCCTGCCTGGAAATCTGTGAGCTTCTGCATGTCCGGAGTAGTCACCTGATTATCGAAAGGCGTGCCGGCGACCGAGCGACAAACAACAGTACAAACAGCAGCAAAAACATGAGGCTTGCGAGCATAATTGGTGTTGCTCTCTGTGTCCTTTTCCACCAGCACCACCAGCACCACCACCATCCCCGCCTCCTCCTGCTCCTGCTGCTCCTGCTGCTCCTGCTGCTCCTGCTGCTCGTTCTGCTCTGCTGCACGAAGCCGACCGAATACCACTTTGCTCCCACACTTTTTCTTTGCTGTTGTATGCAACACGTGCGTCATGATCAACATTGCCATTGCAATCTCGGCACAAAACAACTTCAAGGCTAGGGCCGTCGAGCCGAGAGCTCGCCGCATGCACCGTTGGTTTTGACACGTTTTGATCGTATTCATGTGCGTATGCATACAACAAAAATCAATGAGCACAAGGCGAAATGACAGGAGCAAAGAGAGAGAACTTCGACAGGCTTTCATGAAGGCGAACAAAGGGCTACTAGTATCACTGTATCCATAGTATCTAGTTCCACGTCCTCTTTCTCATTCTCAAAGGCACGGCTCTGTTTTGTCCATGGCCCAGGCAGCCGACCACTATCGAGAGCCCGCAACGACTCCAGAGCATGAACTACTTACCCAGCTTCCACGAGTTTCCGGGAGGAGAACAGTATGCCGAGGCTGTGGCTGCTTGGACACAAGTCTTGGCGAAAGGATTGCTTGGAGCCAAAGCATGCACCTATGTCAAGGTCAGGCAGGCATGAGGCTTTCAGCTCAACGTGAGCGCGGAATCCCACTGGTGTTGTCAAAGGCGCTTCGTTGCACATCTTCCCGTACTGGACGCCTCAGCTGCATACTAGACTAGATGAGTTGTTGTCTCATCGCAGCTGCGGATGCTGCAAAACATAGCAGTCCCAAGTCTCTGCACGTGCCGGTTCCTAAGGCCACCCGTGGGACCCCTGCCATACAAGCACGGAGCTGGGAAATAACGTTGAACCTCGGAGCAGTGAGTGGATCCCTGGCACCATTTTGGCAGTCGAAGCCGAGACTGCAACGTGCACCCGTCCCTGACGCTCAATCACAGAGCCGTTGATGATCTGAGGGCGCATGGACATCAGGTTACGGCTTTGAGAACGGCTTGGGCGACAGCTACACAGAGGCAGCTGTTTGCACGGCTTTACTGCACGAAGGCGCATGCCCGGGCCTGATTTCTGTAATCATCTTTAATGCAGCCGTTGCTCTGAGCGAAGAGCGTGGAGGAGGAGGCCTCACGTTTTCTGAAAAGGAGCCATGCTCTGAGGCGGCCTTACAAAGCCAGGCAGCTTCCCGCTCGCCGAACAAGGTGGCAACACCCAGCCACCTCAGCGAAAAACCGCCCAAACCTTCCAAGGTGGCACACATGGGCCATTTCAGGACCACGCGCCGTGGAACTCAGAAGGCACAGGATCAGGATCTCCATGGCACGTCGGGCAGGCCTAGGGCTGACCGAGGGATATCACCAAAAAAGACAACCCATCTCTCAGATCTTCGACTGGAAGGACATGCTAGCCTCGCGGCACTGCAGTATCGCGAGCGCCACACCATGACCTGGCAATTTCGGCTGCATTACGGCTGTATGTGAATTTTTCCGAGCTGCCTGAATGTTCAATGCATTGAAGGCCGCGCCGACGACACCGCAGAGCAGCCCGATGACCACGCAGAAGAGAATCGTCCTTCCGTGGTCACTCTGTGCAGAAAGAAGGAGCCAAGTAACTGAGGGCACTGCCAGTAGGGTGTGTCACTGCAGCCGGGGCCGACTTGGACCTTGCAGGATGAAACCATGAATCGCAAGAAACAAGTGCGAGAACCAAAAGGAGGGCCTTGTATTCCAGAACTGCTCCTGCACCGCCTGTTAGGAGGATGACCTGACAGAACTCTGTGTGGCTGGGCGGAACCGATGCATTGGGGGAAAAGTAAGAGCCTCCAGAGCAGCAAGGCCTGGCAAATTACAACCTACCTGGAAAACACCACTTCGGAAAACTGAGCCTCCAAAAAAGATGTTGGCCATCTGCTCCTACTTCACGAAATGTGCGGACTCGGGCGACATCATGCTGGGTGATGGAAGTCCCGGTCCTTCTTAAAATGGGAAGCTGCTTCCTCAACGATGAAAAGGGTGCCAGCCTTAGAGCAGCTACCCGGACCCCTCATGAGATCAGAGGATCATGTGAAGGAAAAGCGTCCGAGGCCGAGGAAGCAGGCCAAGGAAAACATGACATGTAAGGGGACATCCGCACACGGAGTTTGGCCGTGCACCCGGCAATTGGTGCTCGAAACGCCGCAGCAATTCCGCAAGCAGCACCAATCGATGTGTAGTCACGGGTAAACACATCGTCACCTGCCACATCTAGCTGTGGTGAGGGGCTGTCCACGAAGAACAGTTTGGGGCCGGCACCCACTGTTGCAGGCGGAGTGCCCAGCAATCGCCAAACAGTGGGATTCTGTGGCAACCTTGCACAAGGCAAGGCTCAGAATTGAAGCATCGCCAACAAGGAAGACTTCGCTTTCACTCGATTTGTTTTACTGGTAGTCAGCATGTCAACACTGAATATTCGGATGACCCTGGAGCCTGGAGAAGAGGTATCCAATGCTCGCACCTCGGCGGAAACGGCAGAGCCCGATGAAACTCTACGCCGTGCAGCTGAGATCTGCGCCGATGAAAATCATAGGGCCCTCTGGACCCACGGCCAAGCCGGAAGCCACTGCCAAACACACGCCGAACCACTTTACCAGCAGATGCCTGCAAGGAGGCACATAATAGCAAGCTGACATACGGGCCGAAAGATGCAAGGTAGACTGCACGACAGCTTTCTTCCGCCCGAATCGCCCCGGGGGACTTGATGTTCCAGAAAGCACTCGAAGCGATCCTGAAAGTGAACTCGCCCTTCAAATCGCAGCCGTTGAGCAAGCCGATGAGTTGCGGAATGCCAGAGGACCTGCACAGGCAGTGTGCTGGGCTGCACACGCTGCAGACGCTGGCGAACTGCTGTTTAGGCTTGTTTGGGCACTCTGACATGTCTTCGCACCGTGAGTAGGCCAGTCAGGCCATGACCTCAAGCCACCCGTGACTGTTGCACGCTACGGCCAGGAAGCCTGCTCGAATTAGATGCCCCTTGAGGTAATTTCCTTGTAGAAGGGGCCGAAAGAAAGCATGCACTGCTAAATCCGAGCCGGGGTCTGTGCATCCGGCTCACTTATCGCACTTACCCGCAACTGCCCCTCTTGTCGGCCGAGTTAGACTAAGTTTGTGAATCTGCTGGCTCGTCTCCCCTGTCTTGCCAGGAAAGCTTCGCGAGCTGCACGAGCACAAGCTTCTGCTTCACCATCTTGACGCTGTGGAGTCTGAGTCACGTGGGATCGTCCCAGGAGCACGGGCAGAGACGTGGTCACGGCAACTCGGGGAGTCGGAACACAGCACTCTGATGAAGCGGGTTTTTGCTCCTGTCCTGTGCTGCTCATGCCCAGCATCACAGGGTTCGGGGCATTGCTGGTGGTAGCCTGACTACCTGCGCTGCACTCCAGCATACTGCGTGTGGAAGTAGGCGTTTGTGTTCGGGGGCTCTCGTCCTGGGGCTTACCGAGAACACAGTCGGCGACGCAGATCGACGAGGGCGCCATGCTGCAGCTTCCACTTCCACAACCCAGTAAGCTTTTGGCTAATTGGCACTTGAGCCATGGCAGAAACGGTTGCAGCTTGCAGCCCCAAGCTTCAAACTCCGTGCCAGATCGGATCTGCGTGCATAGCGGCATCACAGCAAGGTGCAAGTGCTGTGTCTCAGACCCGGCGGTCTTTGTTCCGGAGATGTCGCCGCAGTACCTGCGTTTGAAGCTTCTTACAGAGTCATGCCTGCTCATAAGATCTGAACCCGGGAGCACACGAAGAAGCCGCCCACCAAGGCAAGGAGTGCCATCAAGGAGAATTCTGCACAAAGTCGCAACCGCGTGGTTTTGATGCAAGACCACCGATACGCCGAGACGTTGCGATTGGCCAAACGGCTGGCCTATGGGCCTATGCACGCGCACACCTATTTCGCACATGTTAAGTTGTTAAAGCCTTACGAAGGCGTCAACGCCTTCATTCATGTTCCGACCGGAACCCATAAGAACCTGGTTACTGGTTTGCCTATGCAATGATGCGAGAGGGCAGAAGCCAGACGTCAGTGTCACCCACACCGGCCTGCACACCAAGCCCAGAACCATCCCCGCTCAACCTCAAGTTCTGCTGAGAGCTTCCCCGCTCTACTGCTTGGCCCTCGTCTCGGCAGGTAAGAGCCGGACGATGGTTTGGTTTACTATCTCTGTGCGCTTCGATCCAAGAAACTCGCTGGCTTGGCCCACCTCGTCGTTTCCAACACTTACAGCACAAACATTAGAATGTGTCCTGGTGAACGTGGTGGCTGCAGACACGGCACCACCCATGCAGTCCCTGCCGTCAGCAATCCGATCCTCGTCCCATGACTTCTTCCAGAGGCTTCTGTATCATGGTAAACAATGTATCAATCATCAGCTTGACTGAGTTGCAACGTCCACACTTCCTACCGGCTTCCGGCCATCATCACCGAGAGGCATGATGGGCAGTGTTCGCTGCAAGAAGAGGAATCCCTTCGTCTCTTGAGCCACCTGACGTCAAACCCTGCCAGATTGCCGTCTGCGAGGAGAATCGGGCCCGGACCCGATCTTTGTTGTAGCGCTCGTTGAAGATGGGCCTTCAGATGCAAAGCGCAGGCTGGAAGACTGGCGTTTCGCGGAGCTCCAGGTCACCGGCTCAAAGCTGAGGCTTCCAATTCCCAGGGCCTTGTTCGGGTGTGCAGACCAGAAGACATGCAAAGACATGTCTATGCATCCGATCACATGCCTTGTCACGATCCAGCGGGCCATGGATGTGAACGTGAGAGTGGTCACCTCAACCGAAAGGTGGGTCAGCATCTTCCGTCCTTCCTGCGGGTCTGCGTGCGGATGATGCCCATCCAAGCTGAGCTAGAGCACCATGACCTTCACCATGGTGACTTGACGGAGCAACCTCATGTTTTCGGATCACACGCACGAACCGACATGAGGGCTTCTGGAGTATCAGGCAGCCGGTACCTGTTTAGAAGGTCGTCAAGCTCTGCTGCCATCAAGATACATCAAGCATGCTTGAACGACAAAAGCCTTGGAACCATGATGTAGAATTTGGAACTGTCGAACTCATGAGTTGCACAAATCAAGTGCATCGAATGTTCGAACCTGGAACCACAAGCCTTAGCAACCTAGAGCTTATGCTCTTGAAGGTTCTCCATGAACAGCGACAGCGAGCCCTGGCAAGTACAGCCTCACGAAGATGAAACTCGCTGCACTGCCAGGCCAACAGATTTGCTGGTCAGCTCAGCTCAGCACGGTCGTGAAGGGGACACTGGCCTTTGATGGCTAGCTTGAACTAGAGAGGCGAAAGCGGCTTATCACTGCTCAGCTGGATGCAGAATCCGAAGACGCCGAGGACATTGGCAAGGCCCTGCCCTCCACCTGACTCGTTACATCACTACGTGGTAGACTCCACAAGCTCAAGCTGAAGTAAGTCCCTGGCTTTGGGGCTCTTCGGGCAATTGATGTGAGGCTACTATTTCGAGCCGCAAGAATGCCAAAGCCGGGCGTACATGTTGAGCTTGCTGATGCACACATCACCCTCCTGCATCGAAGTGTGCCGTCTAGGCCCCTGAAGTATTGCTTCTCCTTCTGGTCGTGCTTCTCCTGGGTTCCTTCCTAAGTTGCGCAGTCCTGAAGCCCCATGCATGGCAAGTTCCAAATCGAGAGCAGGGTCTGCCCGGGGCATCGCGAGCCAACAGTGCGCTCTGGACGGAAGCCGACAGGGGGTGCATACATGCGTCGGGATGCCCCTTGCTCATGTTCCGAGTAAATCGGATCGGCAAGCCTCCCACCACAAAAACCAGAATTTTGGGCAGTCTCACAGACAAGGGACACTTCCAGGATCAGATCGTCGTTTCTCCCTTTCTGTCTTCCTCCCTCTCGTTCCACGTCAAGTCCTTGCATGCTTCGGCTGCTCCTGGCCCTGATTCTGGAGCGCCACACCCTAAGATTCCACAGCGAACTGTGGAACCCACAAGTGTGCCTCACCAATTTCAATCCCGGATAAGCCCTGGTACAGCAACACTAAGCCGAACCTCTTCCGTCAAGCGCCTGTCAAACTCCTGCACGACGCGCAAATGAATGTCACAACGGTCGCGGTCACGATCAAAAGCAATGGCAACAGTAGCAGCATAAATGACCAAAGGAGCACAGCCCGTAAGCAGAAGGCAAGAGACTGCTGCAATGAATATGTCACGAAGTCTACTTCACACAAGTGTACAGATGCGACTCGGCAAAGGAAGGAACTTGCCGGTGTCTCGGTTTCTGCGCTGGCTGAGTCCTGTGTGGCTTGCCAGAGTCTCCTTGCAAGGCTCCAACGCATTGTGGAGCGTGGTAGGCTCGCTTCATCATTGCTTTTCCAGCATTGGCCCGGCCGTCCTCTCCAGTTCCTCAAGTTTGTCCTCGATCTTGATGTCTGCTCCTCGACTGAGTCGCTGCGAAGGCCCTGCTAGATGTGCACTTCCAAGCCGGGCCCCGGTCTGGAGTTTGAGACACGCGTGGAATTGGGCGAGCCATGAGAAAGGGCCGAGGCTGCACCACCTGACATAACGCAAGAAGTGAGCAATCGTTGAAGGCTTTGCCAGTTGCCGACTGGGCCGAGGTGAAGACGCTTGAGTGAAGAAGAATTGGCCTTAGGCAAGGGTTTCACATTTACCTTGAAAGTTTGGAAAACCATAGCTGCGCTTGTGGATCTCGGGCTGGTGCCAGCTGGTCAAGCTGCTGTCCCCGTTTCTCCTCAACATGATCAACGAGAAATCATCGAGAATTCCACTTCAACAGCTTTCAGAATATGACAGCTGCAAGTCCTGTACACCCACTGCCTCTGCAGAACCTGTTGCAACCAACACATGGGGGAACAGCAGCAGCTTGCGAATCGCATCTTGGCCAGGCACGGCTTATGCTTCTGCTCACAGTATCCACTCGCTTCTGTACCTGAGAAGCTGCAACAACTCGCGGTCGCACAGCTAAACTCAGCACCTCCGGAACTCCTGAGCCTGTTGCACCATCCACGCGCTGCTCCAACTCCTGCCGAGGGCGGCCAGTAAGCTCAACCGAAGGGAGAAGCCATGCTTCGCCGCTTCGCTCCTCAAGCTGATGCGATAAATCTCGCACTGACGTTCGATGCCTTGCGAACATGCAGATGCCCCTGTGGTCTGAGGGAAGAGGTCCGTGGTCACCGCGCATGCATGTGCTCCTGGGTTCTGCGCTGTCGAAGCCGCTGCTCTTGGCGCTGACCCAACCTTTGGCTTGCAGGCACGTCATTCCATGAGAGAGGGGGGGAGAGATCCTGAAAACTGCCATCCTACGGATCCCCCTATTGGGCCCCCTGCTGGCCCCTTCCTCTCCTGCGTCCTTTTCAGACCCTGGCGTGGTGGCGGCATCCAGCTGCCTCTTGAGGTCTGCCAGCTCCGCTTGCTGCTCCAAGGCATTCACCTACTGAAAGTCTGTCCAAGGGCACTCCCAGAGCCTTCGCAACGCGTTCCCCCTTTTGGTTGCAGTGTTTTGCTGAGGCGTCCCCCGAAGCTGAACCTGGTACCCATGCAAGACAAAGACGAGGTGCTGGGGAGGTGGACACGCTCACGAGACTTCACGCGCGTTACTTGTAGCAGGCTTCAGATTCTGCGCGCGACTGCCGCTTGAATTCGCCTTGGTGGTGCCTCTTGCTTTCGCTGCGGCGGGTGAGTTCAGGAAACTACTGTTAATGACATTTGGTCATTACGGTAAGCATCCTCTACGCACTCTTCATTCATGTGCAAGGCGTGGCAAAAACGAGCTTTTCATGGAAGCAGATTCCAAACATGAAGTTCAGCAAGTCTCCATTTGACAGCGTTTCATGTCTGCTTCATCATTCGTGGTTCGCAATTTCTGCGAGACTCCTAGCGATTGAGAACTCTTCTGTGGCCTGTCCCGACCATGGCCACTGCATGCGTAGGCACAGCTCTCTCATCCACAGCCTGGCCTTGAAAGCCAATACCTTTAAATACGCAAGTGCCTGCGAGAGTCGTCTCGAGGACATGCACTTGCCCGCACCGCCTCGAGCAGCCGCCACAGCATAGGTAGCAAATCTCTCCGCCGGCGTTCCCCCAAGGTCGCGATGCAACGATGCCACAAGGTGCATCGTACGCATCACCATGAGCATGTCGCCAGGAATGCGATCGGCAAGCAGACCCAAACCAGATATTGCGAAAGACGCCGCACTGGCTCTCTGCGGAAGGATTCCAAGGTTTTGCAGTTTCAATTTCAGCTCCTTCTTCTGTGCGGCCGTAATCTTCTGTCCCAAACCAGCTTTCGTCTCGAGGGAGCGGTTCGTGAAATAGAGCGGAAGCAGCTCTGCGGTGCTGCTATCGATCCCCAGGCTCTTGCAGTGCTTCTTCAAGTTCTCGCTGTCTTGCAATGCCATGGCCTGCCAGAGTCCACAGTTGGCACAGCGCCGCCGCTCCGAAAGCTCCCGATATAGACCGTGGTCCAAGATCACTAGGCGAGCTTTCTTACTTTCCTTCCCGATCTCAACGAGCAGGTTGCCTGGATGAGGGTCGCAGTGCACGTATCCAAACGAAAAGACCATGGTGCCGAAGGCTTGGACAAGCAATCTGGCTGCAATAGAAGCCACTTGTGCCTCTCGCTCTTCACCTGGGGACATCGTTAGCCTGTTCGAGCTCTTTTGTGCGGACTTGACTACACGACTGATAGGAACACCGTGCGAAAAGTCCATCACCAACAACCTTCGTGTTGATAACTTGCGATGCACTCTCGGTATCCAGATGCAGGACGCAAGGTCCGGGTTATTTTCGAAAAGCTCTCGGCTGCGATCTGCGTGCTTCGCTTCCTCAAGAAAGTCCAGCTCATGTGACACGTTTTGCTCGAACTCGTCGATGGCCCACGCCATGGAAAAGTTCTCCTGCTTGAAAACATAACTCATAATCCGCTCCAAACAGCGAACAATGAAGATATCACTTGCCACAACCGATTCGATATGGCGATGCTGCACCTTCACAGCAACCTCGAGCCCGTCATGCAGCTTCCCGCGGTGGACCTGTGCCAAGGACGCACTTCCCACTGGCTCCACATCAAACTCGTCGAACACATCATGCAAATCTGTCGGCTGCAAGTGGAGCTCGGAGCAGATTACCATCTTCACCTCCTCCCAGTCTCCGGCGGGGGCGCGGTCTTGCAATTGTGCTAAATGCTGTACATATTCTGATGGCACAGCCGGCGCCAGCGTAGCAGCGTGCTGACCGATTTTCACAAACAGCCCGCCATTGCCCCGGCACATCTTCAGGGCCAGCTGGGCACAGTCCTCGTGGGTTTTGCTCAAGAGCTCCCTGTAAGTATCTGCGGGCTGCGCACTGTGCCACCATGACAAGGTCTTGTACCGAACGGCCATGTTCCCCACGCATGCTGCAGCATGCAGGGCTCTGCGCAACGATAACAACTTCTCCACGGCCAAGCGTCGCCTGTCCTCGTCTGTGCACACGAAAGCAGTGCCGCCACAACCCAGCAAGGACACGGCAGGTGCTACTAGCCTGAAGCTGGCGTAGGGCATGGCTTGCCCATCTAGTCAAACGACACGAAGTCACGTTTTGTCTTCAATAGCCGCTGTTTTCTGTCTCCTGCATTGCTGAATAGGCTCTCCTGATCCGCATGGTTGGTTTGGCTCAAGCAAAAGCAGATTCACGAAACCACAACCCGAGGAAATGGCTCAAATCCTGCCTTCCAACCTCTTACAGCCTGACAAAGGTCCTTGCGCATAGATGCAACCGAATTGCCAGGGTCAACCCGGAAGGAAAAGCGCGTTCTTGAAGATGCCAATAAGGGGGGTTCCGAAAATTAGGGGTACCTGTTCTTGGGGTCCCCTAAACCCCGTAGGACAGACAGAACGATTTTTACAGCATCTCGGCCCCAAGCGCGGAACTTGAGAGAGCTCGCTGCCGGGTCACCACCAGGAGCCTCGAGTATGATTGCACAATAGCATGATATGTCCCCAAACCGTAGTCTAATCATTAAGGCTCCTATATTACTGTCTTGGCAGTATAGAGGAACAATACAAAGTGCTTTCACGTGCTTGTTCATATATGTATGTATGGATGGATGGATACCTGTATTGTGCCTGCCTGGGTGCATGTGTGCATGCATGCGTGTATGTATGCGCATAGACATGGATGCGTGCAAGTATGTATGCGCGTGTACAGTATGCATTTAGCCGACGATGTTGGCATGGTGTGGGATGGCCGTGGTTTGTGCATAGTGTTGCGAGTCATAAACTGGCAGCGGAAGGAAACCATGAAAAGGCACGAGGCGTCTGTGAACCTGGCGGCATCCATCTCGGGTCATCTGGACACTTGGCTGTTCTGTGCTTGTCAGAATGCCTACTGTATCTAGGTAAATACACTCTCGACACCTACTGCTGAAAGCAGTGATTTGGCGAAAGCATGTCCGCTGCTCATGGCTGTTGCTAGGACTATGACAGGCCACTGCGAAGCCGTGTGTGCTGTGACAGCTGTCTCGGCGCGACTTGGCTTTATCTTCATGCATGCAGAATCGTAAGAGTGAGATCTCCACCCGCGTCCGGAGGACAGGAATCCCATGCTTGACGGTCACGCTACGAAGCGGCCAAGTCTTTTGAAGCGTCATTCGGCCAATTCGAACTCCAACTTGACAATCTCAACCGCCTTGTGGCAGTCAAGGACTTCAGTGCAGCAATGCTTCGGCAAAGCATGCTGCATCAAACGACGCATGCAACTCCCGGTGCGGAGCAAGTGCTGGGACGGTTGCTTATCAAGAACCTGCGCATGCAGACCCACGAATTTCAGAACCGGTGCCCTCTGCACAAGCGCAGATACCCACGCAACATCATCCTGGTACAACCACCGCGAAACGTGGCGCCCGGCGACATTGCTCTTCAACCAGTCCGTACCTATGCCCTCCAGTTCGAGAATCCAGCCCAGTGCGTCATCGGCAGAGAAAAGCACGGTCGTGGTTTTCCATAGATGCCTAGCCCGCCAGTCTGAATCAATCAGCCACTTGAAACAACAGTGCATTGTCAAATAATTCTTCTGCGACTCCTGCATGCAGCTCAAATCGACTCCCTTGAACATGGAGCTGGCTTGCAAACCTCCATGATCCGTTGCGCTTGTCCGGCCATCCCAAAATCGCAGAAAGGCAGCTTGCCAGCTTCGAACGAGGTCGCTATTTTTTGGACACGCGAGGAACCAGTTCTCTATGTACTCTCCGTGGTTACAGCAGTCTCTGCGCCCGAATTGCCTGAACACAAAGGCTGCGAGGGTGACTCTTCCGTCCATGTGAGGTACCAGCCACTGGTCCAAGCCCTGGTTACAAACAACGCTAACATCCACATAAACTCCGCCGTACTTGGAGAGCAGTGCCAGGCGGACCGCATCAGCCTGAGCATCCAGTCGGATGTGGCGCCATGTGGTTGGCAGGTCTGTTTCCGACAGATACTGGAAGCAGGACTGCGCACTGAGCAGCATGACTTGCCACGCCGGATTTCTGCACATCCATGAATTGATACAGGCTCGTCGGAAGGCTCCCAATCCCTCGTGGCCTTGTGCCCAAAACATCCATATAACCCGTGGAAGCCCGCATCCTGAAAGACTGCGCTGCAGAGCAGCGTGACCTGAGAGTGCCTAAAATGACAGTGTGACACTGAATAGTCTTTATAAGCGTGCCTATCATAGTCCCGGGCAAAAGGGTAACTAAGCAAAAGACCTGGCAGCGGAAGCTGGTCTAAGTCGATGCTGCAGGCATCCGTTGCAATCTTCTGCGATGGAGGCGGCCGCCAAAAGCCGGCGGTCGCAACGAAGGCTTCCAATGATGCGCCTTCACGGCCAATCAAGACATGACTGCCCTTGGACGTTAACCCTCCTGCAGTGCGTGCAAATGTGGGAATGGTCTGCAGTGCGCAGTGGCCACAATCTCAAGTGCCGTGGTTGCCGTCACCCTGTGGCGAATGCACCCAAGGAGCTGGTAAAACAGACAGCATCTGCAGGCAACAAGGTTCCGGACATCACGAAATCAGGGTACCGCGCGCTGAGGTGCCACATCGCCTCACAGGGACGCCGGTGGCCGAAAAAAGTGAATCGGTCAGGATGAGCTATAGGACTTGTTGGTTAGCAGCAATAGTAGTAGTCGTCGTCGTCGCAAAAGGAGTCGTCGTAGTCGTTAGGGGTAGCAGCAGAAGCCGTAGCAGCAGCAGTAGCAGCAACAGACGCAGTGCCAGTAGCAGAAGCAGTAGCAGTCGCAGCCGCAGCAGCAGTCGTCGGCAGTCGCGTGTGCCATCGCAGTCCCAGTAGGGGTTGTGCTGGTTGTCGTTGTTGGTGGTAGTGGTGTTGCTGCGGCTGTTGCTCTTGTACCTGTTGTTGCTGCCATTATAGTTCTTGCTGTTGTTGTTGTCGTTGTCGTTGTTGTTGTTGGTGGTGCGGTGTTGGTGTTGGTGGTGTTTGTGGAGTTGGTGGTGTTGGTGGTGCTGGTGGTGTTAATATGTTGGTGGTGTTGCTGGTGTTGGTCTTTGTGTTGCTGTTGGTGTTGTTTGTGGTGTTGCTCTTGGTGTTGCTCTTGGTGTTGCTCTTGCTGTTGCTCCTGGTGTTGCTGTTGCTGTTGCTGCTGCTGTCGCTGTTGCTGCTGCTGTCGCTGCTGCTGTCGCTGTTGCTGTTGCTGTTGCTGTCGCTGTGGCTGTGGCTGTGGCTGTTGCTGTTGCTGGTGCTGGTGCTGGTGCTGTTGCTTTTGCTGTTGCTGTGCTGTTGCTGTTGCTGTTGCTGTTGCTGTTGCTGTTGCCGTTGCTGTTGCCGTTGGTATTGCTGCTGCCGTTGCTGCTGCTATAGCTGTTGCTGAAGCGCTACCCGCTCAAGTGGCCGCGATGTGTAGCTGTCAAATCACCACAGGACAGCTTGTGGAGGACCCACCTTTGTGAGATCCCAACAGTCCCCGGGCCCTCCAACAACATATTTGTTCAGATCAAGCTGCGCATGGAACTGCACGTTCAATCTCTCTTAGGCTTTGTTGTCTCGCATTCCTGCTGCGCCCCGCGTTTTTCAGGCACACCACATTGCAGGCATCAATCAGGAGCTGGCCCGATCCCAAATCTGGAGGGAAACAACATCTTGCTAAGCGACTTCGTTCTACTCCTAAGCGTGAGGGCTCCCGTCTTCTAGGGCGAAACAGAGCGGATGGCACAGGGCTATTTCATGTTCATGTCTGCACTTTGCAAAGCAGATCTTTGGATTCTTACTCAGCTTTTACACGGATACGTTTTCAGCATATCTACAGATGCTCTCCGCCGATGCAGCCCCACCATGCCAAGAGACTGGAAAATGCTCATGAGTCCCTGTTGCGTGATGGGCAGATCTCTGTAATGCCCTCAAGTCTTCGCCTCTGGTCTTCGGAAGCTGAAATCGGATGGCACGGGCTAATGCTTGCACTCATTTCGGTATTGCTCACAGACCACACGGACGTTTGCTTGTTTCGTAAAACCAGCTTGGGATGGTCGCAGATGCTTGCCAAAATCAACGAAGGGGACGTTTGTTTGCTTCTACTTTTTTCTGAAGTCAGGGAAAGCCAGCGCCTAGAGTAGTCCCACCTTGCTAAGTCTCGGGTCAAGCGCGAACTTCCAAGTCCAACCAACGAAAACAACAGCAACAACAACCCAACTTCGTTCTCTACGCTGCAAGTACTTGAACGTGGGAGCTTTGTTCTGGGGGCAGCGATCTCCTTGAAGTGCAACCCGGTCATAGTACTGGTCCGCGGAAGCTGTGGCACGTTGGTGCTCTCACGTGCGCCATACATCTTTTATTGGCTTGCCCGTTTTACTCAAAACGAGCTTCTTGTCCGGTTAACATCTTATTGGCATTCAGTGCAAGGGTCTTAGCCCCTCCAGATCTGCGACGATACAGTCTGCGTAGATCCAGCCTTCCTGTTTTGGTTAGTTTCTTGTTTGATTCTGCTTATGAAAATCGCACAGCAGCCGAGCAGAGCCCGTAAGTTCTGTGAGTGATACGCCGCCACCTCTGTTTTGCGAACAACTGCGCACGCTGTGTCCTCGGAACGGCGCGCAGGGTGCAGTTTTGCGCTCCGCACGGGCTGAGTCCACGGATCGCCGTGTGAAGCAAGTCTTGCTAAGCTTTTGGCAGATCGCTGCGAGGCAAGACTGGCCAGCTATGGGGCCGTTTCTAGCTTTGCTTACTTTGCCTTTAGCTTGGTCCGTATGGGTTTTGGTTTGCTGAACTCCAATAGCTGGCCCGTCATGAACAATGAGTAGCCTGATGCCCGCCAAGGTGCGGAAATACCCGCGCGAGCGTCTGAATCAATGAAAATGACATGTTGCTGTTGCTGTTGCTATTGCTGTTGCTTGATTGTTTGTGGGGTTGGTGGTGTTGGTGGTGTTTGTGGTGTTGGTGGAGTTGGTGGTGGTGTTGGTGGTGTTGGTGGTGGTGGTGGTGGTGGTGGAGGTGGAGGTGGCGGCGGTGATGGTTGTACTGGATGTGTCGTAGTGTTCGTCATACCCAGTACTAGAAGTAGAAGTAGAAGTGGAAGCAGGAGCAGAAGTAGAAATCGAAGTGGAAGTGTTGTCACCCACATAATTTTTGGCTCCCACTTGCCGGACTCGTTCGGACTCCGCGCTGCAGGTGACGCGTCCACTTCGAAAGACTAGAGTAGACGGCCCCCTTGTATGTAGTAGAGCGCCACAGGCCCCAGAGTACGACGTGCTATAATTCTACAGACTTCGTTGCACAAGGGCACCGTCTCTCAAGAGGTTGATAGAGCAGGCTTCAGCTACCGACACTCCAGTGACTCCAGAAAGGAAAACAGCAGCTACAGTGCAGGATCTCAGCAAGGACAGTTCACTACAGGCAGATCACAGCACCCACATAGTCATAGTAGTAGTAGTAGTAGTAGTAGTAGTAGTAGTAGTAGTCGTGGTGGTGGTGGTGGTGGTGGTGGTCGTCGTCGTCGTAGCAGTAGCAGTAGCAGTAGCAGTAGCATTTTCCAGTAGCAGTAGCAGCAGTAGTAGTAGTAGGAGTAGCAGTAGTGGTAGGAGTTTTTTCCCCACATCACTGTGTGGGGTTCTTAGGCTGTCCCGCCTCCTCCTCCTCCTCCTCCTCCTCCTCCGCCTCCTCCTCCTTCTCCGCCTCCTCCGCCTCCTCCGCCGCCTCCTCATTCTCCTCCTTAGCCTCCTCACACACACACACACACATGTACACACAAGATCCCGGCCTGCTCTGGCCAAGGCCGCGCGCGCTTTGGGGCGAGACTCTTCCGCGACTAAAGACCCTCCCGGCCTGCTCTGGCCAAGGCCGCGCGCGCCTTGGCGCGAGACTCTTCCGCGACTAAAGACCCTCCCGGCCTGCTCTGGCCAAGGATCCCGGCCTGCTCTGGCCAAGGCCGCGCGCGCTTTGGGGCGAGACTCTTCCGCGACTAAAGACCCTCCCGGCCTGCTCTGGCCAAGGCCGCGTGCGCCTTGGGGCGAGACTCTTCCGCGACTGAAGTCCCTCCCGGCCTGCTCTGGCCAAGGCCGCGCGCGCCTTGGGGCGAGACTCTTCCGCGACTAAAGACCCTCCCGGCCTGCTCTGGCCAAGGCCGCGCGCGCTTTGGGGCGAGACTCTTCCGCGACTAAAGACCCTCCCGGCCTGCTCTGGCCAAGGCCGCGCGCGCCTTGGCGCGAGACTCTTCCGCGACTAAAGACCCTCCCGGCCTGCTCTGGCCAAGGATCCCGGCCTGCTCTGGCCAAGGCCGCGCGCGCTTTGGGGCGAGACTCTTCCGCGACTAAAGACCCTCCCGGCCTGCTCTGGCCAAGGCCGCGTGCGCCTTGGGGCGAGACTCTTCCGCGACTGAAGTCCCTCCCGGCCTGCTCTGGCCAAGGCCGCGCGCGCCTTGGGGCGAGACTCTTCCGCGACTAAAGACCCTCCCGGCCTGCTCTGGCCAAGGCCGCGCGCGCCTTGGGGCGAGACTCTTCCGCGACTAAAGACCCTCCCGGGCCTGCTCTGGCCAAGGCCGCGCGCGCCTTGGGGCGAGACTCTTCCGCGACTAAAGACCCTCCCGGCCTGCTCTGGCCAAGGCCGCGCGCGCCCTTGGGGCGAGACTCTTCCCGCGACTAAAGACCCTCCCGGGCCTGCTCTGGCCAAGGCCGCGCGCGCCCTGGGGGCGAGACTCTTCCGCGACTAAAGACCCTCCCGGCCTGCTCTGGCCAAGGCCGCGCGCCCTGGGGGCGAGACTTTTCCGCGACTAAAGACCCTCCCGGGCCTGCTCTGGCCAAGGCCGCGCGCGCCCTGGGGGCGAGACTCTTCCGTGACAGAAGACCCTCCCGGGCCTGCTCTGGCCAAGGCCGCGCGCGTTCTGGGGGCGAGACTCTTCCGCGACTAAAGACCCTCCCGGGCCTGCTCTGGCCAAGGCCGCGC
>CAJNDT010006015.1:2500-92821 GCA_905221615.1 Symbiodinium sp. CCMP2592 | reverse complement strand
GAGGATGCATTCGACACTGGGTCTTTGCTGAGTTGAAGCAGTTGACGAAGGCTTCTCGAGAAACAAGGCTGCCGAAGAGTGCCTTGTAGCCCCGTGTAAAGTAACGTGGCTAAATTGAGCAGTAGGCTGGTACCGCTTCTTGGCCGTGAGTGCAAACATAATTTCGCGGGTTCTTTTGATAGCATTCCAGGCTGACTGTCTTGTCAAGCAGGCTGTACTACGTGAGCTTCTTGTGGTTTTCAACGATGGAAAAAGCAATCCATCAGACTCCTTTGGCCAGTCGTACCTGCCTGGGGCCGGGCAGGACTTCTTCTGAAGGTTCAGATCAATGATTTTTTGCGAGTACTTTGCCACGGCCTCAGTCTGGACTCGTTCCAGGCCGTTCCTTCGTATCGATTCAATGGTGGCCACAGCCTCTTGTGATATCCTTGCAGCTACCTCATCACATCCCAATTTACCCATACCGGGCTTGATAATACCCGTGTCTGTGCGCTTTAGTAGAAGTACGTAGGGCCTGTCGTGATGCGGCCCACCTTCAGTGAAGATATCACATGCACGTAGGTTGAGGATCTCCGAGGCCCGGCGTGACGTACACAATGCCAAAAAGACACAGAGTGCATAAACAGGCCCACTCCAATACAAGAGCACACCATAGAAAAGCTCCATGTCTTGTCTTGGTACATATAGCCACTGGCGATCTGATCTGGTCATAACTCGGCCTGTGTTCCACGGCTTCGGCTTCTTTGCTCGCTTAGCCTTTCTTTTCTGCTTCGGCCCAGGCTGGGACTTCGGCCTGACGTGTCTGCTGGCTGGCCGCTTCTGGGCCATCGCAAGGACCGACCTCTGACCGTTCTGTCGCAACTTTTCAGCACAAACGCTTCAATGACAATGAAGTGTCGCAGAATCCGGGCACAAGTGACGAGCAAGTCACCGTGGCAGACTCGTCACGGCTATGGCAGGCAAAAAGCAGCCTAAGGCTAAGGGTAAGGCTGCGGCTAAGCCCGCGGCTGCAGCAGTTGCATCGCCTCCGGTGATGCATGTGGCAGATGATCTCAAAAGCGGTGTGAACAAAGACCTCTATGCTGACTTGCAGGGCAGCCTGCAGCGGATCACGGATCACCCGCTGTTCAATGGCGTCCAAGTGCTGGAAGCCTTGGACATCTCTGCTGACAGCAGTGCATCAGTGGAGCCCTTTTCCGAGGACACATGGCGTCGGGTGAAGGCTGGCGCAATCGCGAAAGGCTTCAAGCCCACGTACACAGCAGGCGGCAACATCTTCTGGATTGACCCCTACCTGTCCTTGGTGCCAGGCATTCCGGTGAACCGGAAATCCATCCTGAAGCTTCAAAGCTCGTCCTTCAAGACTCCTCAGTTGGCTTTTGAGAAACGAAGAGCGGTGCATGTGGGCATCCTGGAGGGTGAGGAGGTGCTCAACATGCGTGGTAAACTGCGGCTTCTCAGCCCTGATGAGGAGCTCTATGCTTTCATCTTCCAGCTAGACAATGTCTTGGCCTCGGAGCCTGGTGAGCCTGAGCTGGAACAGTGGCTTGCTCTTGCGAAGTCATGGACGATGACAGTGGAGCTGGTGCCGTCATTGACTGACATGTACTGGCGATGCATCAACTTGAGAGAGGACATAGGGACGTCCTTTGACGTCTTTTATCGGTCCTGCATCCAGCGAGCGTACGAGGTGATCCAATTCAAGCTGGACTACGAGCGTCGCAACCCCAACGATGTCTTGAGTGCAGCGGGAGTGTACCAGAAGTGGGTTGCGAACGTGCAATTCTCGACAATGGCAACCGGAGAGAGGGCTTTCCGGCAATCGTTCGTCGACTCTTGCCTCACAGTCTACAACAGGATTTTGTGCATTGAAGAGCTGCAGAAGATCATCTTGCAAGGCGAGGAGAAGAACGGCAAAGATAGTGTCTGGTCGAGCATTTATCAACTTGAGGAAGTTTGCAAGAAATGCGGTCAAGGTCCAGGGTCGAAGGAAAAGCTGATTTGGTGCATTTCTGGGATTCAGGACCAAACCGAGAACGACATGCTGCAAATCTCCAGCTGTACCACGCGGAATCTGAAAGGCCAAGGCCTCCCATCGAACAAGGGCACGGTGGACCTCTTCATTTTCAAGCTGGGGTTCAAGAACTTGGCTGTGTCAACATGGCTTGAGGATGCAGGCTCAGCTGTGCCCCCAGAGGAGAGGCAGACTCTAAGAAAGGCCTTTGACAGCTTTGCTGAGTATCGGCAACACTTCGGCTGCCATGACGAGCGTGATACCGTTGATCTTTCCTGGCTTGCACGGTTCTCGCCTACTACACGGGAGTACATCACCTTCGTTGAGGATTGTGTCTTCGCGAAGAAGCACGACCGAAAGTTGAAGTGTGCACTGTCTGCTGGCGCGAAGCCAGTAGATCTGCCAGACCGTGAAGAGTTCTCCGTGGACTTCAAAGCATTCAAGGCCGGCTGGCAAAAGGAGCGCGGGGACGCCCCTGAGCCGAAGCCTGAGCTTTCGGAGGCATTGACGGGGACGGAGGAGAGTATCCAGGTGGGCCAGATAATTCAAGCTTCCATGATGGGGGGCCGGCTGAATGCTTGGCAGACTAAGGACCTGGCCAAAGCCCAGCACGACCAGGCCCTGCTTGCCAAGCATCTGAAGAGCTTGAGCGAAGACGAGATTGGATTGATCAAGGACTTGGAGACCAAGGCCTCACGTATAGTGAGGGCTGCGGTGAAGATCATCGTGGAGCCTGAGCGCCAAGCTGTTCTGCAGGAGGAGCTGAAGTCGTCCCCCATTGGGTCCCGGGTGGCCTCCAAAGACTTCCTGACTCTGGTCCTGTACGATCAGAAGACAGCGGGTGAGAGCATCACATGCCCGCATCTCAGAGTGCCGCCGCTGAAGGTGGAGAGGGTCAAAACCGCAATCCAGGCCACGTGCAACTTTCTCAGCTCTGGTGCTGAGCTGCCTTTCAACGGGATTTTCGCCATCACGGATGCCGGCAAGACCGGCAACGAACGAGCAATTCTCAATTGCTTCGTCAATGAGGCTGGTGCATCGATGGCAAAACACCATAAAAGCCTCTATGTTGCCTACAAAGAAAGCGATTTGGCAGCTCGCTTGGAGAAGTTCAAGTCAACGGCTCAGCTGAATCAGCTGGAAACAGTGCACATCGTCACGTCTTCTGCGGCCTCGAAGCAGAAGAGACGCCCTCGCCGAGCTGGGCACCTGAAGGGGGAGACCAGCTCAGGCAACATCCTCACTGGGGTACCGTTGCCGGATGCGAGTGCTGCGTGGTCTGAGTCGGTGGTGACCAAGAAGGCCATCTTCGGGAATCAGATGAGGATTGCAGTGGGAGGGCAGACGGACGGAGAGCCGCTGTACAACAAGGACGATGACCAGAAGCCCGTGTTCTGGCATATGAGTTCCCCTGTGCTGCTCGAGGAGCTTCTTCGAAGCGAGTGCTGGGCTGATGCCCTGCTGGACTGGACACCCACAGATGTCGCAGCCAAGAAGGCCATGGATTTGGGCATTCCGTACGTTGCCGTAGCCTACACGGAAACCCACAAGGAGCTGCTCATGAAAAGATTGGCCACGATGGTTGCTAAGGACATGCTGACGGAAGGCCACAGTCTCTACTGTGCGGAGGTTGCCAAGATTCTGGAGGTGCCTGGTATGGCCAAAAAGCCCTTGCCGAAGGCAAAGGCTGCGGCTGCAACGACACCGCCGAATCCATCCCCGGCGGATTCATCGCAGAATAAGAGAAAAGCAACAGCTGAGCCAGAGTCGGCAGACGATGACAAGAATGATAGTACCCACGCCAAGCTCAGGGCACGGCTGCAGGAGCTGTCCGGTAAGAAGTGAACACGTTTTCCTCATGCAGCAGAAGCAATTTTGCACGTGACTGTTAGGTTCACACAGTCAGTCTCGTGGCGCCTGCTGACATGCACTTTTGTTCACAAGCTTGGTTTTGCAGAGGGCCAAGGATGCCATTTCAGATGCGTTGCAGAGCAACAGACAAGGAGAGCTTGCAGATGAAAGACAAGTGCATGCAGCGCCTGCGACAGGTCCAGAGAGTGCTTTCGCTTCCATCATCGTTAAGCCAGCCGGTGCCAAGCTAATTGCGTGTTTCATTCCTAGTTGAGTTGGCTGCAGCCTGTGTCATCATGGCATGGCGTCATCATGCCAGCTGTTGATGTTGCTCTGCAGTGTTTGACTTCACAAGGCGGTCGAGATGTAAGTCCCGCCATGGACGATGAAGACCAGGTGATGGCCTATATGCCTCGCAAGAGGCATCGGGCCTTGACAAGAGTTGGATCCAATGACTCTGGCACAAGGCAGCCGAGGAGTCGCTGTGTCAATGGCCGCGTTAATCTGGAAGGGACGAATGACTCCTTGCTGCCTTTGCCGCAGAAGGCCTTCCAGCACTGTGGAAAGCCAGGGCTGTTAGTTGGGTCAGCTTGCTCGGGGTGGTCATGCGAATCCCAGGCACTTACCAACTTAGAGGTGCCACACACAATTTCCTTCCTCTGTGACAGTGACCGTCATGTGGAGAAATGGCTGCGCCACAATGTCGTTTTCGAGCGGTTTCATCGAGATGTGTTCCATGATGCCTTCATGAACGAGCAGAAGGTAGATATTTTTGCGGCAGGCCCTCCTTGTCAACCATTTTCTCCGGAGGGTGCAAATGCAGGAGATGATGATTCCAGAGCCCATGTTATCCAGCCGATCAAGACCTACATCTGTCAAGCTCAGCCTAGAGCCTTCATACTGGAGAACGTGGCTTCGTGGAGCAAGTCGGATATCTTCAGGCAGACCATGGATGATCTGGGCGGTCTGCAAAATGAGGATGGGTTGCCGGTGTACAATATATACCGCAAAGTCCTGCAGACGTGTCATTATGGAGTGGCCCAGAACCGCAGCAGGCTCTACATCGTCGGCCTCCTCGCCGACGAAGACAAAGGCTTCAAGTTCCCGGAGGCGTTCAATGAGAAGCCAGACATTGCAGATCTTTTGGATTCGAGAGAGCTGCCTCGACCGATCAAGGACATTTCAGAGATGAGCCCTGAACTTGCGAACTCGGCTTCCAAGACACGACAAAAGTGCCTGGCCGCAGTCCTCAGCCACTTCGAGAAAACGGGTGAGTGCCCTTGGACATCCCACATCATCGTGGACACTCAGCATGGGCGGAGTGATGCGCGCTTTTACAAAGATTGCTTTCCAACTCTTACGGCCGCTCGTTGCCAACAGCGAGCCTATTTCAATTTGAGGTTGAACCGCTATCATACCATGTCTGAGCTTTTCCGTGCACAAGGTGCAGACCCGGAGGGTATGGACATGACTTGCATTTCGGAACACCAGCTGGGGCACCTGGCTGGAAATGCCATGAGTGTTAATGTGATGACTCACCTTTTGGGCTCCATTATGCTGAGCTGGTAGAAGGCTTGCAAAGATTCAGCTGAGGTGGCATGACCCACACTGACGCAGTGGATCAGTTGGAAAACGGCACCCTCTCTGTGAGCCGGCTTCGAGTGTTTTACAAGGGGGGGTAATTTACCCCCCCTTGTAAAACACTCGGGGGCGCTCCCGAGTGTTTTACCAGGGAGGGTAAATTACAGATGCTGCGCCCCTGAGAGTTTGTAACTTTACAAAGTCCCCGCCCCGGGGGAGTTGTAGATTACCCCCCACCGTAAAACACTCGGGAGCGCCCCCGAGTGTTTTACGGAGGGGGGTAAATTACCCCCCCTTGTAAAACAGTCGACCCTGAACCACAGTTGGGGTGAGTGTGCTGGCAGCTGGAACTTGAAACATGCCTGGTCATGTATCGACACCACCATATTTTTCTCTCTCTGACAGACACTCTCTTTGTCTCATTCTTCGCAAAATTGATCCTCTCTCTCTCTCTCTCTCTCTCTCTCTCTCTCTGTCTTTTTCTGTCTCTCGAGTCTTGTGAGTGCAGGTTGCATATCTGCACCGAGAGGGTGCACAGGATTTGCATGACAGGCACTGACTGGGAGAGTCAGCACTTGACATGAGATAGCTCTTATCCACATCCACTGTTCAGAGCACATGCATGTTTCTCTTGTTTGCTGCAGGAGATTGCAGAATTTCAAGTGGAGCCGAGCAGGCACGTGCGGGATCCTGCAGGCTTTAACTTAATCTTACTTACAAATGTATTGTGTACAAAGGGAAGTAAGTATAATAGTAGTTGTCCCAACATTCCAAATCATAGTCACGAAATGCACTGAGAGAGTGCAGACGCCGGCACTGAGAGAGTGCCGGCAGTTGAATGTGCAATTCATCTGCGCAGAAGGCACTGAGAGAGTGCCAACAGAGGCATTACATTGGGAGAGTGCCAGCACAAAATTCGCATTCACAGCAGCTTGATCATGTGTCGAGGCAGTTGTCTGTTTTTGTTTTGGTGCAGGAGATTGCCGACGGACGTGGAAGTGGCCGAGCAGTCGAGCAGGCACCTGGGTTTCCGAAGGAATCCCTGTAATAATCGAACCGCATGCCTCTCGAATCTCAGACTTCTTGCTGAAAAGACTTCTTTTAATCTCCTCTTTTTATTTCTCGCAAAGCTTGAGGTTACATGCACGGCAACAAAGACATCGCGCAAACCCTATTGGAAATAAAGGTTTCATCCTTGTTAGAGGAGTTCGACCTGGATGCCAATGCGAGAGGACGGGTTAAACTGTGCGGCGCCGAGAGGGTGCAAATCGTCTGTACGATGCATTCAATAAAAACAGACCAGCGGTATTGACGAGCGTCAGCACTTGAACTGAATGCACTCACAGCAGCATGTGCCCTATCCTATTATTTCCATCTTGTTTTGTGGTGCAGGGAGATTGCACATGCCCCTGGAGCCGACCAGGCCCATGCGTTTCCTAGGGAATTCTTTGGGCTGTTAGTTGTAATTAAAGGAAAGTATCGAAGGAGCTTCAGCCGATGTCCCAGGATTCGTTTACCCCTTCCGGCCCCTCTCATGCTGTTTCCCCCACACGTTCCCCAACCCTAGAAGCCCCAAATGGCGGTACAGCCCTTGATCCCCATCCCCCATAGATCACTGCAATGCCCATCGATCGGGAGATTCTTCGGGAAGCGGAAACATTTCTTCATTATGGAACTGAAACATGGTGCTCAAGGTCCAACTGGACGTGTGTATGCTAGGAGCCAATTTTGTTGAAGGTACCAGACAAGACTTTCAAACACATTGTTTGCAAGTGGAATATCTTAGCAGTTGACATGGACGAGACTTTCCATAATAAAGTAGTATCACAGATCTTCGAGTGAGGTGTAGAAAGAAGGTCATGAGCTGTTTTTAGAGTGCACAATGGATGATGATGATGAGTGGTGCCTGCCAGTGGCAAGTGCTGTGTCACAGCCACCAGTGGCAAGTGCTGTGTCACAGCCACCGTCACTGCCACGTGGCAACAGTGCTGCAGCCTTGGAGAGTCCGTGTGAAAAGGGCTGCTTGACTCAGGAAGAATTTTGCAGACTGAAATTGAAGTGGGAGGGGAAATTGTTCATCGACCCTTCCCAGACCAGTTTGGGCACCTGGCTCTCAGGCAGAACGCAGAATGGGCGCTTTCTCGTGTTTTGTTCGGTATGCGCCAGGCTGAAGGATTCGAAGGATGGCCGTAGCAGAAGCACCGCCTGGGCCACCGGTTTTCAGCCTACCGTCAGAAGCTTTCACTTGACTCATGTGCAGCGACACAGCTCCACGTGTAAGGTGCACAAACAGGCTGTGAAAGATTATTTAAAGGCCTTGGGTTTGCAGAGTGAAGGGCCTGAAGACGAAAGCTGTTTTTTGAACCGTGAGCAGTTTCATGCTGCCGTGCAGAAGACATGGGACGGCTGCAGAAAGGGTCATTCTTTTCGAAGCCTGGCAGATGATGACGTGGGTTCAAAGTCACGTGCTGGTCGACTTGTTGAGGTCATGGGATGCGCATGCCTTGCAGAGGAACAAGAATTTCTCCGGGATTCTGATGTTCTGGCGTTATACCAAGACGTCCGGGCTGGCATGTTGTGCATCCGATACTCTGCAGTTTCGCTAGACTCACAGCTTTGTCGTCACGGTGTGCTCGGCATTTGTCATAATGCTGGCACAAAAAGCTTGGATCTCGTCGAAGCGATGGACAAAGTGATTGGCAGCTTTTGTACGCTAGATTGTGATTCTGGTGACATGGATCATGAGCTTCGACAGCACATATGCGAGCATGCTGAATTTTTGCAGGCTGATGGTGCAAGTGATGAACAGCTCACAATGCGATTTGCGGAGCAAGACTTGCTGACGAATGTGCGACTGCTTGACAGGGATCCAACGCATGCAGCACGCCGATTGCTTCGAAACGCATGGCGGGCGGACCCTTATTTGGAATCAGTCTTAGACCAATACATCACGTCACCGGAATCTATGACGGCACTGATCCAATACTCCGCAGACCTGAAACATTTGTTCGAAGTTGCAGTGCTGAGCGATGACAACGCTCCATTTTCAGTCCGAAACCTCGGATGGGCGGCACACCGATTCGATTCCATGACGCGGCCTCTCTCGCGCTTTATCGTACTATTCGATTCTATCTGGGCATGCGGGATCGATGTGTGGAACAAGCGAAAGGGAACTCGCCCTGGCGAGAGGGCACATTCCTTCTTATCCGAAAGCAGCGCAGAGTCTTTGCTACAGCTGGCGATGTTAGCAGACGGGTCAGCCGAGACCCTTGACCTAGTGCGATTCTTCGACAGGGAGACTTTCGACTCCGCTTCCGTGGCCGAAACGTTGACACAGTTTAAACACCGACTGGACACGCTTTTTGTTCAACGAGAGGTGTTGCAGTGCCCGGGTCACACGACTCACATCATAGCTTTGTTGAGAGCTAAAGAAAAAACAGCAGTGTTGAAGCATGGTGTCTTGAAAGTCCTGGGTGGTCCTGACAGCATTCCTCTTGATCTTATCGACCGCTGCATTGCTCGCATGTGCAATTGGGTAAAGCTGGTTTATGCCCGTATTGCTGCAGAATTTCCCAACCACGACCTGGTGAACAGTATGTCGGTTTTCAATTTGGGGGACAGCCTTGAGGCTGCAGAGCAGACGGGAAATTATGCGGACACCATGAAAAAAGCACGACAGGAAAGCTTGCTGCGCCTCTCGCAGGCCTTCGGTGTGGCAGTGGATGGACCCAATCAACAGGAGTTGTTTCGACAATACATGAACTTGCGACGGAATGCTCTGCATTTGCTGAGGACGGGCAAAGCTGCGTCCAACGCAGAGGCGTGGAGATTGGCCAGGTCTAAGCTAAAAGACAAAAGATTGAGTCATCACCCAACACACTTGATCGATGTCGTGCTTTGCCGCTACCAGTGTCTTAATGGCTTCACAACAAGTGGTGTGGAGCAATCGTTTTCTACCTTCGTGCGCACCTTGGGTGACTACCGGATGCACATGCAACCGTCGTTGCAAGAGCATCTCCTGCGTGTGGTGCTCGCAGCAGAAAGCTGCATGAGCAAAGGGTTCAAGGCGATATGCGAGCAGATCTGGACACTCCGCTTCCACGAGTTTCGAAAACCCATCAAAGATCGCTTTCGGCGCGAACCAAGTGCTAGCAGCAATGCCAAGACAGAGACATCATGGCAAAACCAGCGACGCTCGGCACTGCGTGCTGCTGCCGCAAGCTCTTCTGTCCGGGCCGAAGAGGATGTCTTACAGGACGCAGCTGGGGTTGGTCGTCACTTTTGGCAGCCTGGACACAATGAGGAAATGAAAGTTCTGGAAAACTTGGCCAAGGATGCCAGGCTGGAAGCCTATGCTCGAAACCATTTGCTGCAGACGGAAATTGGTGACGATGGTGAGGCCCTGTGCCAGGATCTGCAAGCCAGGCAATCCAAGCGAAAGAAGCAGGAAGATGAGCACCGGCGTGCATTCGAGAAGATGCGCCGTCTGGCCAAAAGGCCTGCGATGGTTGTTGATGCTAGCGTGTATCTGCATTTGGGGAATGCGCAACATGCTCTTGACGACATGGCTTCAGCAATGACACGCCAAAATTTCACTCTGTCTGAGGAGTCGGAGGTTCTTTCTAGTGATTATCACGTGGTGGCGAGACTCGATGCAGCTCCCGTGCAGGCTCGACTCGCTGCTGCTTTGTGTGGTACTGCCTTGTGCAACATGATGTACATCACAAGTAGTGGGAAAGACGGCACATGCATTGCAAACAAGAGGGCTTTGTCAATACAGAGGCGGATTTGGATCTCTGAGCCTTTCTTGTTGGAAAAGCCGGCAGAGGCGGATCTCCTGCTGCAGGCTATCAGCATCAATGGAAGCAATTGGCGAGTTGTGCCAGAACAGACTTGGTTGCATCACGCGCTGAATGGAGGGCCCATGAAGTTCCTTGCTTTAGTGTCCACAGAAGAGAAGGACCGACAGTGTCATATCACATTATAACAGTGGGTGTTCGGTCTTGGGTTTCGATGCTTGGCTTGACTTGCACTATAGTGAGTCCACGACACTATACTCTTCAATGTCACAAACACAGAATCAGACTTTGGGCTAGGAGATTGTACATCAAAGTTCACGGCTCGGGGTAAGTCGAACGATGTGGTTTCAGCTTCCAGGAGTCAGATTACAAGGACATCAGGAACGCGATGACTTTCGACTCATTCCTCTCCTGGATCGGGGACATCGATGCTGTCAGATGCGCGCACGGTGCTGCAAACCGCTGAAAACGAAATGCTCGCCTGCCAGCTTTGAAGCCCAGCTTGGTAGCACGGGGGCAGTTAGTACGAAAGCCGTGTTGGTCTGCAGAAGCTTATTGAATTAATTTGAATAGGATGACTAGCTAGTCAGTTCGGTGCCAGCAGCAGTGTATCATCCGATTTGCCAGGCCGGCAGTGGTGTCACACACTGGCCAGGGCCCCAATATGGCCCTTTGAGAGTTTGCCCCAGTCTGTGGCAGTTTTCGCCACCCTGCATGTGCATGCTTTTGTGTGTGAATAATTTAATGAAGACGTATGCGAGGCTGGCAACAGGTTGAGTCGAAGCACTGGGAGAGTGCATAGTGAAAGTGCCCATGTCGTGATGCCTGGTGCGTTTGCAGTTTTGTGGCTGCGCTAAGTACGTAGACTTGCCCCGTAAAACAGCACGCCGCACGCACTGTCATGGCGAAGCTCGACAAGACAGCCGATCTGGGCCCTGCAGCTGGAGATGAAGTTGTTGTCCAGCAGCTGCACGATTTGAGCAATTTGCTTTGCCGGCCCTATCATGTGGTTTTGGAAGACATTCGTCTCGTTTCGACAGTGAACAAGATGTGTGCAAGCTGCAGTGCCGGATTCGTGAAGCCCTTCCTAAGCACCAGGGAGCAGAAGCAGCTTAAGGCAGTGAGTAGCGACTGCCGTTGTGACCTGACACGATGATTTGGCTGGAGATGTGTCACATTTAGTGTCCTCAGCTTCTCATTAATTAGTCTTGGACAAGGCCGAAGAGCCTCTGGACGATTGTGAAGAGGCTGTGATGTGAGTGAAACTCATTGTCATTGAATCAGTCAGGGGCCCGAGAGGCTTTTGATCGACGAGGGGCTTTTGGTGTTTTGACCTGACTGAGGCCTTTCAGGAGGCCTTTTGAATCAGGGGGGGCTTTTGACCGAAGGGGGCGAGGATGCCTTTTTGACCGAAGGGGGCGTCTGTCAAAAAGGGCCTTGGTGGGCTCTTGGGAGGGCTTTGGGGCTGCTCTTGCTCCTTCGGAATGCTCCTGTGTCGGTCCTTCGGATTGTTCAGGTCAATGATTCTTGGCGAGCACTTTGCAAAAGACCTCGGAATTCGTCTCAGAGTCTGTCAACAAAAAAGGCTTTGGGAAGGGGTTTTAGGGTTGCTCCGTTCCGGGCTTAAAAACAGCCTTTGAATAGGGCATCTGCGGCCCCTTCTGGCCCACTGTTTGTCGGGCCCGCTGTTGCTTGGTTCCTGGCACAGCCTTTAAATGGGGGTTGAGGGGTGGGTAGGGGGGGGCCGGTTTGGAATGAATTGTTTTCTCCAGAAAACAACTCATCCCAACAACGGGTGTGGGGGGGGGAGAGGGAGGGGGGGAGGGGGGAGGGGAGGGGGCTAGGCGTGTCAAAAAGGGCTTTGGGAAAGGGTTTTAG
Source organism: Symbiodinium sp. CCMP2592 (assembly GCA_905221615.1). Taxonomy (NCBI): domain Eukaryota; class Dinophyceae; order Suessiales; family Symbiodiniaceae; genus Symbiodinium; species Symbiodinium sp. CCMP2592. The sequence goes on along the minus strand of CAJNDT010006015.1, from coordinate 80,698 downwards.
GGCTTTGGATTGTTCAGGATAGGCTTTGCACTTTGCAAAAGACCTCAAAATGCGATGCAAAGTTGGCGCAGGTTCACAAATTTAGGGTGAGGGAGGGCTCGGGGACGGCACAGTGCAGGACTGCTCTCATTTCTTGACTTTGCAGACCCTGAGCCAGAGAGAATCACCGCTGCAGTATGCGGAGTGTCAGTTGCACTGCATGAGGTCCTTGTTTCTGCACAAACACTCCCCCACAGTATCGGCCGGCGTCTGAGTTCTCATTGGCAGTTGGACAGGACTGGGATCAAGGATATTCAGATGATTTCTGAGTAGTGCCGAAGTTGTGAAAACTTTGCACACGCCTCCGTAGTCAGCTAAGATCCACATCGACTAGGTTGCCAACAAAAGGCAGAGAAACGTAGATCATTCTGATTGAAGCATTGGCTCGAACCTACGTGATGGCGACATTCTGTGAGAATAGCCGTTTCTGTCACCGCCGAGCATTTGGGACTCACCGATTTTGCTGTTCCTGGTGCAAGAAAGGCCGTGGTAGGCACAAAGTCAGTTGCGACCTTCGCAACAACGAGGACGTGGACTCGGATGCGGCTGGTGACACTTCGCCGAGCGAGATCCCTGCAGAGTGGCAAGAGCGCTGGTTCAGTGAGTGCCCCAGGGGTAAGGCCCTCATGAGTTTCATTTTCATCTCGAAAGAGCAGATGGAGGATGATGATCGTGGCTTCAAACGATTTATGTCGAGTTTGCTGCTGACTGTGCACCCAGATAGACATGGGACTGGTTCCGAAAACCCCAGCCTGACACGGCTGGTGCTGGACCTGCAGTCTGCATTGTCAAACTGAATTTTGGATTGAATGCCGCGACGAAAAGGAGTTGCAAGCAGCCAGCTGTCCCGTAGCAATATAGTTCGACAGCATACAGATTCCTGGACTGTCCCCGTTTAGCTGCTGAGGTCAGACCTCATCAGCCCAGCACTGCAGGCTGCAGGAGGCACGGGTTGTCTCGAGCCAAATTAAAGTTGTGCTTGCAGGGAGGAGCATGTGCCTTTGGATCATGGGCAAATTCGACCGCAAGGGCATTGTGCATTCTGCGCTGTTTGGTGGCGGCAGTGAGACCACCATGGAAGTAGCATCGAGTCTGTGCACAGTGAACAGCACGAATTTGTATTTGTCAGCCTACACACACTAAGTCGCCGAGGCAAGACTTCAACTTGCAACGGTGAAGCAGGAGGCACAGCATGCCTCGACGAGCTACAGTCCAGTTACAGGCAGCATGTGTGTCTTGATCTTGGCTAGGAGGGGCAGTGTGTTGAAAGTTTCGTTCTCTGTTGGATGCCGGCACTGCGAGAGTGCCTCTGATGTCGGCACTGGGAGAGTGTCCATGTAATGGCGCGCAATGTGCCATTTGAACTGAGAGCATTTCTTGCTGAGGCCTGGGATCTGAGTGGCACCGGCAGCGAGCCCGGATGTCAATGCAAGAGCTCTCAGAGAGGCAGCATGAGCCAAACAGCAGATTTCCTTGGCTTATTCTTTTGTTGCAGAGCCTGTCCCAGTCCTTCCCCAACCCCAACCACTGGCATTTCCAACCAAGGCCAAACTTGCTTGGCCTCAGAACGGGCGGTGGTTTGGCAGGCGGAGCACAGCCGCAATCACGGCTGAATATATACAATTTACATGGAAGGACCTGAGCCACTTCACAAACATGTGTGAAGCATGCAGGAAACACTTGAGTGTGATTGCTTGATTGCTTGCGTCAAAACGCAGCAGCAGGATTTCAGTCTAGATGTTCTTTTTCGCTAAAGCAGTGCACCAGACTTCAAGAATCTGACATCAGAACAGGATCTTCTGTCTGTCTCCATCGTTCAGCAGCTATCTTCGGTGATTTCCACCTATGTAGAATAAGCTCGTTTGTGGATGGACTGCTGACTTACAAGTGCAGCAATGTCGTGGGAGAAGCAAGGCTGGAAGGGGGAGAACCCCTGGCAGGAGGAGAACCCCTGGCAGGCGTCTTGGCAGGAGGAGAACCCGTGGCAGAAAGAGGACCCCTGGCAGGAGACGAACTCCTGGCAAAACGACTCGTGGCAGGACGACTTGTCCTGGCAGGACGAGACGTGGAAGAAGGACTCCTCGGCCCCTTCGAAGTCTTGGAAAGACTCCGGGTCCTGGCAGTGGCAGGATGAGCAGCCGGAGTCTGACGACTGGAGCCACCAGAAGTTGCCTCGCCAGGGCGGCGCCTCAGCCTCCTCTCAAGGCAATGGCCATGGCGATGGCAGCAAGAAGGCCAAGAGCAAAAGAGGCCACGGCAGCCTGGAGGATATGAACGCCAGGAATCGACGGGAGATTCGACGTTGGCGAGAAGACAAGGACGAGCTCGAGAAGGCCCGGTACACCATCCAGCAGCAAGAAGATCTTATCGACAACCTCAGAGGCATGCTGTGGTGCGAGGAGGACAAAACAGCGGAGTTGACCCAGCGAGCCGAGTCCTTGCAGAACACCATGTTCGAAATGGCAGATACGATCCAGGAGATGAGTGGACAAGCGGATCAGCTGAATGAAGAGGCTGTGGAGTCCATGCGAAGCCGCATGCAAGCCGAGGGCAAGGTGGCACAACTCCAGCAGGAGCTGAAGAAGCAGAGGACTCTGAGCACTTTGGAGATTGGCTCGAAAGACCAGGAGTTGAAGGAAATGCAGGCAAAGCTCGACGCGCAGGATGCCGAGCAGAGCGATCGTCTCGGCAGCTTGCACACTGACTTCAAGAGGTACCAGGCCGGCCGGCCCACGTGCTACGAGAAGCTGTATTATAAGATCTAGATTGTAGGCAGGCGTTCTACAGTTCCGTTTCAACACGTTGCGCCAGGAGCTTACCAAAAAATCCATTGCGGAGTCGAAAGAAGAGGAGGCCGCTGTCACTTCTGTCGATTTAAGATGGCAGCCTCCTGACAACTGATCGTGACAGGAGAATCTGAGAATGAAGTTGCGGCGGATCGAGAAAGAGAAGGCAACGAGACCATGCGAGAGCATTTGAGGAGCAGGAAGACATTAATTGTGTCCGTCCAGGCAAGGTACGTGGAGCTCGCCAGCCAGTACGAGGAGCATTGGGCAGACAAGGCCTGAAGCCATAAGTGAGTTTAATTTTCGATGCGCAAAGACGCCCGGATTTGTCCTCACAGGAGCGGAGACAGAAGCCACAGCTACGAAGTCCCACGCCGACTCCGACAGAGGTGGCGGAGGATAGTGACTGAGGTCCGCTTGCACGAACATAGCAGGGGCAATGGACGAAGTAGCAGTGAACTTATCTTCGAAGCGATGTGTCCATCCAGGCCCTACATGGAGCTCGTCGAGGAGTACGAGCGAGGCCCCCCAACGCCAAGGGTTTTTTTTTCGCACAGGGCATGCGAGCTGCCGTGACCATAGAAACCTTGTGAGATTCAGTCGCTGCAGGAGAGCCCTGGTCATTTGGCAAGGATGCGGAGGGCGGACCGGAGGACCTCCCTGCGAAAGTGGCAAAAAAGAGTTCAGAGCGGCACTGGGAGAGTGCAGAGCTGACTTCGACATTTGAGTGTTTCTGCAAGCGCGCTGCAACCTTCATCCTCGATATCCCCTAATTGAAACCCTCGTCCGGTCGCAGGTGGCTACAGATTACGGCAGACCGTCGACCTGATGGAGGTCGGACAAGGACCCGAGCAGAAAAACACTCGACATATTTCGAGCTATTCCGTTGCGAGAGAAGACATACAGTTTACAAGGTGCACTGGGAGAGTGCGCAACAAACAAGCTTGATTTCGACAGACGGGAGGGTCAGGGGGACAGGGGGGGGAGGCGAGGAGGAGGAGCAAAGAGCTGGAGTGGGAGGTGGAAGTAGGCGCGGGGAGAAAGTGTGGCAAGAGGCGAGGGGGGACGGACACGGATGTTGCTGGTAGCTTTTGGACCTTGCTGAGAAGTTTCCCTACGAAGAACATGCCTTGACAAACACAGCGAGTAGGCCGCCTGCATGTTGGGAGAGCACCTTCCTACAGGGTTGCTCGGACTGAGTTGTCTTAATTTCGCGGGGAGTGGTTTCTGACAAGTTGCCAACTGCGACAGTACAGCTTAGCACAGACGTGATGCAATTTTCATCCTGGACATGCCACCTGGCCACCCCTCATCCGATCGCAGGTGGCTACAGACTCAGAGGTGAGGACCGACGACTGGCTGATGGAGTTCGGGCAAGGCAAGGGCCAAAACAGAATAGAAGTTTATGTTTCGGGCGAAAGGTTGCGATAGATAGACGCAAATCAATGTCCATAGTGCACTGGGAGAGTGCGAAAGCATGTCCAAGCGGAAGCTCAAACATTGGGAGACTGCCGACTATAATCAAAAGCGTTGCATTGGCAGACCGCTGACTTGTTGCTTGATTGCTGGGGCTCTGGCTTGTTGCAGAATAACTTCGACAGCGCTGGTCCAAACCTCAAGCCCGTCTCAAATATAAACCATCGCCAGGAGTTTCTTAAGCCACCCTCTCGCTGCTATCGGCTTATTTCAGCACTCTCTCAGTGCGCTCGTCTGATGAGGGTTCAGTAGCACTCTCGCAGTGCCTTCGGCGGTGAAGCTGGGACAGGTCCCAGCCGGCACTCTCTCAGTGCCACTGTGGGTTTAGGGTTATTTGGGGTTTAGGGTTTCTTCTCAAGGGCACTCTCCCAGTGCTCCCAGCCGGCACTCTCTCAGTGCCACTGGGTTTATTTAGGGTTTAGGGTTTCTGAAGGGCACTCTCCCAGTGCTCCGACCAAGAACCACCCCCAACCAATAAACCGTAAAGCACCAGAAACCCTTAAACCCTGAAACCCTAAACCCCCTATAAAGCCCTATCCCCCAGTGACCTTGGGGAAGCCGTCGGTGTTTAGACAAAGCACCCCCGTCGCTCCAGGTCTGACAAGGCGCTCGCAGCTCAGTTTTTAGGCTGGGGGTGTGTGGGGGTTAAGGGATCTAAAGCTGAAAGGCCAGATGGGCCAACAACGGAAATTTCGATACCTACTGTCATACATAGAAGACTTGTGCTATCGTATACCAAAAATGAAGAAGACATACCAAACCTATCCCCTAGGGTTTTAGGGTTCCTGAGGCTTTAGGGTTCAAGGGTCCAGTGTTTAAAGTTTTTAAAGGTTTAGGATTCAAAACGTTATACCTCAAACGTAGAAGTCAATGCTTTGAGCTCGAACCCCCAACATATAACAAAACTTAGATTATTTTATGGATTGCCATACTAACGGAGATCCCATTATCTTTTCGCTTTACACGAAATTGGTAATGAATACTTGTTGCCGAAAGAGAAATGAAAGAATATACTCAACCTCAACTCGAACCCTGCACACGTCGTGTGGTATGGTGTTGATTTTTTTGATGTCATGCTTCAACAAATTTCAAATGAGTCATCGACACGTGGATTTTGCCACCCTGCAAATATTTGTATTGGATGCTGGCTGCCGGATGACATTCTTGAACTGAAACAATCAAAAATGAGTGTTTGCCATCTCAAACAAAGTTGCAATACACCTCAGAAACAACAAGGGGCAAGTCATTTTATTTCGCTATAGCCATGGTTGTTTCCCCCCGTCCCGATCATCATTGAAGTCGTTTTGCTCCAACAACACATGCACACACCAGGCTTCCACCCAAAAACTGTTTCCACCCTAACTGTGGGTCGGCAAGATTAGTTAATGGCCATCGTGCAATTGCAAGATACTCGCGGTTCTTTCTCACGACTTCAGCATGCATGTTCGTTCTGAACACAGTGTGTGATGGCCGAAGCCGCCCGCAGCAGCCAGCAGACGCAGTGTCTGTCTGCAGCGGACTTCATCTTCGTGGATGACCGTGGTCTCGAGCTTGCCCAAGTAAGTGGGAACCAATCTGGAGCAGACGCCCGGCGCGATAAAACCTTTGACAGCGACGCGTCGATTTTCGTGGATGTGCATCTGCTCAGCGGCAAGAGTGTGTCTTTGGAAGTGGATGCGGATTCATCTGTTGAGTCATTGAAGCGATGTGCCCAGAGTGCCCTGGCCGTGGGTAGAGGAAGGCTTCTGAATTCTTCTGGAGAGGTGCTTGGCGACGTGCAAACTGTCACAGAAGCGAAGTTGAAGGGTGGAGACGCGCTCACCCTGCATGTAAACCAAGTCCAGCTTACAGCCAGCCGGCGAGGCGGTGTGTTAACTGCGTTCGCCGCGACCCTGGGTGATGGATCTGTGGTCTCCTGGGGTGGGGCCGAATCTGGTGGCAACAGCAGTGCCGTCCAGGAGCAGCTCAAGAATGTGCGTCAGATCCAAGCTTCCAGAGGTGCATTTGCCGCAATCCTGCGTGATGGATCTGTGGTCACCTGGGGTGATGCCAACCGAGGTGGCGACAGCAGTTTTCTGCAGGGTAAGCTGCGAGACGTGCAGCAGATCCAAGCTTCTGGTCAAGCATTTGCGGCAATCCTGGGTGATGGATCTGTCGTCACCTGGGGCAGGGCCGAGCGATGGACGGTTCGGGATAAGCTGCGAGACGTGCAGCAGATCCAAGCTTCTGATTACGAATTTGCTGCAATCCTCGGTGATGGATCTGTTGTCACCTGGGGTATTGGCCGCAGCTGTGCGGTGCAGGATCAGCTGCGGGATGTGCAGAAGATCCAAGCTTCTAGAAATGCATTTGCTGCCATCCTCGGTGATGGATCTGTGGTCACCTGGGGTGACGGTGACTGTGGTGGCGACAGCAGTGCCGTGCAGAAGCAGCTGAAGAATGTCCAGCAGATCCAAGCTTCTAGATGTGCATTTGCTGCAATCCTGGGTGATGGATCTGTCGTCACGTGGGGCAATGCCAACTTTGGTGGCGACAGCAGCGCGGTACAGGATCAGCTGCGAGATGTGCAGCAGATCCAAGCTACTCAACATGCATTTGCTGCAATTCTGGGTAATGGATCTGTAGTCACCTGGAATTGTGGTAGTTGCAGCCGTGCGGTACAGGATCAGCTGCGAGACGTGCAGCAGATCCAAGCTTCTAATGAGGCATTTGCTGCACTCCTGTGTGATGGATCTGTGGTCACCTGGGGCAGTGCTGGGCATGGTGGCGACAGCAGGCTCGTCCAGGAGCAGCTCAAGAATGTGCAGCAGATCCAGGCTTCTTGTGGTGCATTTGCTGCAATCCTGCGTGATGGATCTGTGGTCTCCTGGGGTTATGCCGGCCAGGGAGGCGATAGCAGTGCGGTACAGGATCAGCTGCGAGACGTGCAGCAGATCCAGGCTTCTACAGCTGCATTTGCTGCAATCCTGTGTGATGGATCTGTGGTTACTTGGGGCAATGCCGACCGAGGTGGCGACAGCAGTGCGGCACAGAATCAGCTGCAGATGTGCAACAGTCGTTGCCTAGCAAGTGAGAGGAAAGTGAGAATACGATGCCAGAGCCCCGTGAAAGCGCAAATCCGTGGAGCCCAAAATCCTGGAAGCCTTAAACCCAAGGCCCTAGAAACCTAAGCCTTAAGCGCATGAATACTTCTGTAAACCCCAACAGAAAGGACTGTTGTTTCGGATGGAAACCGGTGGTTAACAGCTCTTCGTCTGCACAAGTCGGCGAGGATGTCGGCGAGGTTCTCCACATCCAAGACGACACTGGGCTTTGTGGGAGCGGGTGTCGTGTGCAAGGGTCACGAACTTGCTGCTGCTTGATACGGGACGTTGCAGAAAAAGCAAGGGACCTTAATTACTTTAGACGGCAGATACAAGCGGATATCCTCCCTAAACCCTAAACCCTGCACCCAAGACGCCAGGCCCTGAACCTCGGAAGCTCCGAATCCTCTCCTCCTATAAACGCGAAACTGAACGTAGAAATAGCTTTTAATCTCTGGTTCCTTTTGATCCCTAAGAAACAGCTAAAATTATTGTTTTTGCTAGGGGTCTAAGTTCAGTATAGTGAAGACTGCAAATCGTGTTACCTGAACCCTCCAAACCCTACTTTTTTGTATGTTCTTAGTATACACCAGAGGGACCCTACAAAAAGTAGGTCAAGGTACAGCAGAATCAGGAGACCACCACAGACCATCGCACCATCTCCTGGACCATCCAGCCCTACACCCTCAGTGCCCTAAACCCGAAACCGTACACCGTAAATGCTAGACCCTGGACCCCGAACCCTAAACCTACACCCAAAACCAATAGACCCTTAAACCCTAAGCCCTAAAATCCTTAAACCCTTAAACCCTTAAACCCTCAAACCCTAAACCCTAAACCCTAAACCCTTACCCTAAACCCTAAACCCTAAATCCTTACCCTAAACCCAAAACCCTGAACCCTTAAACCCCTGTGTCCCACGCCGCAGCCGCCGACAGAACGTTCCGAGGTTTCTCCGAAGGAAGCTCGAAGACCTCAAGGAAGCCAACAACCCGGACCGAGCGGCTTAGGGTTTAGGGTTTAGGGGTTTAGGGGGGGCAGGGTTTAGGGTAAGAAAGGGAAGGGGTTCCTTTAAAGGGATCCTTAAAGGGTTCAAAAAAGGACCGAGCGGCTTGGTTCAGGGTTTCAGGGGTTTACGGTTTTAGGGTTTTAGGGTTTAGGCTTCAGGAGATAAGGGGTTTGAGGGTTTAGGGGTTTAGGGTTTAGGGTTTAGGGTTTAGGGTTTAGGGTTTAGGGGTTGTGGGTTCAGGCTGAGTTTGCAGGGGGGTGTTGCGAGGTTTTGCATGTTTTTTTGGATGTTAGAGGGTTGTAACTGTTGTCACTGTACATATGGGTTTGGGGGTCCAGGTATTATAGCTTGAAGGGTTCGTGTTTTGCGTAATGGTGTCGCTTATTGGTTTAGACCTCGTTTTTTTTCTCATGAGGGTCTTATTCAGTTGCACCTTATCAGGGTTCACAGGATGTGTAGGATTTTGGGATGTATCGAGACCTAAACCCTACACCAAACCCCGGCGACCCTAAACCTGCGACCCAAAGCCGGCTAACCCTAAACCCTAAACCTAAACGCTGAAGCCCTAAATTCCTAAACCCTGGAACCCTAAACCCCTAAGCCCTAAACCCCAAACCCCTAAACCCCTAAGCCCTGAAACCCTGAAACCCTAAACCCTGCGTCCCTAAACTTAGGGGTAGATAAAAAAATTGTTAATTTTTGGTTATTATAATCCCTAAGCAAAGGCTAAAATAATATTTTTTGCTAGGGCTCTAAGTTCAGTATAGTAAATCCTAAACCCTGAAACCAAAACCTCGTTGTCCAGACCGGACCGGGCTCAGGGTTAGAGTGGTTCTCTTAAGGTGGATGATAGAAATCCTGGGGTTCCTTTAAGGGATCTAGAAGGGTGGCTCCTTTAAGGGATCTGTAGAGGGTTTAGGGTTGATGATACCATATTAGGGTTCATAATACGGTTGTGATATAAATCCTGCATAACCTTCAGGACCCTACACTATGGGAACTATGGTCTATTCCATAGTATGGGAAATGCAGGATTTATATCATCAACAGTAGGTGCGCTTATTGGCAGAACCCAGATCTATGGGGTTTAGTAGGGTTTAGGGGTTAGGGTTTTTTTAGGGCTTTAGGGTTTGGGGTTTAGGGTTTATATGGGGTTTTAGGGGTTGAAAGTTGATTCCGGATAATGAGTATCGATTTGGGATCGGTTTTCATTTGCTGTTAGTATAGTCCGCAAGGCATTAGCCCTTTAGGCGGTTTCCGTATGTCGGTAATCCTGATGCATCGCTTTTCAACCCCGTCCCTGTACAGCAAGTGGGAGTTTCCGAAAATAGGGGGACCAAAATACAGTACCCTAAATAGTAGGATCCTTCTTATTAGGACCCCAAAATAAGGTACCCCGTATTTTCGGAAACTCCCATGTACTTCAAGCTGTCCTTGATGACTGCACTTTAGCGGAGAGCCGTGGGGATGCATCCAGCGTGGTTGTTGACGCTTGGATTCGAAACACATTGGAGGAATCATTCGGGGCATTGGGCGAGCTTCTCCCTGTTTGCTGCCCTGTTCAAGGTCTAGGGCCCCGGCTAAGGTATCGGAAAGCTCTCACACTCACACCGCTGTTGAGGCTCGAGCAGCGCGAAAACCCTAAGCCCTAAAACTAAACCTTAAACCCTAAAACCCTAAAACCCCAAACCCTAAAACCCTAAAGCCCTAAAGCCCTAAACCCTAAAGCCCGAAACCCTCCCTTGGCACCTCCTGGCCGATGGCCTTATGTTAGCTCAGATGGTTGGGAAGACATAAAAAGGAGCCCAAAAAACAACCGAAACCCTGGACCCCTAAACTAAACTCTACACCCTAAGCGCGAAACCCCAATCAGTAAGCCCCCGAAACCCTCTCAGGAGCCCGAATAGATCCCTTATGGTTTCTTTACTACGGTAACTTAAGTTGAATCCCCAATAGTTGAACCCTATAAACCCTAAACCCTAAACCCCAAACCCCTAAACCCCCAAACCCCTAAACCCCTAAACCCCAAACCCCAAACCCCCAAACCCCTCAACCCTTAAACCCCAAACCCCAAAACCCCCAAACCCCTAAACCCCTAAACCCCAAACCCCAAACCCCCAAACCCCTAAACCCCTAAACCCCAAACCCCAAAACCCCCAAAAACCAGCAAGTCTCGGCCGGAGGAAACCAAAGAGATCCTCGGGACGTTCGTCCTCCAGAAGTGGCTCGACTTGGGTGACGAGGCAGCGCAACACAAGACGAGTGGGTGGGGGGGGGAAGGAGTTTAGGTGTTTAGGGGTTTGGGGTTTAGGGATTTAGGGGTTGGGGGGTTTAGGATTTAGGGGGGTGCTCAGCCTCTAGTAGAGTAGGTATCCTTTCATTCTTTTGGGGTACTAGGAGTCCCTAGGATGCTGGACAAGTAAGATTCTAGACCTTGGGAGCTTTGGCGGATGCTTTGTTCAGTGGATTGCCAAGCATACGACCTGAGTGGATTAGCGTTTAGGGTTTAGCGTTTAGGGGTTAGGGTCAACCCGGCCTTGCAAGCAAATCTGCAAGGCTTAAAAAACTGAATCCTAAAGCGTCGGCGCCCTTTATGTTCCGAAGCCCCGCATCGTGAAGGGCGCAAGGCTTGGGGTTGGAGAGTGCCCTTCTTCCTTTGTTGTTTCGGGTTCCCTACGGTTGATGATATAAATCCTGCATCACCTTACATAGGTACCCTTAACTATGGGAATTATGTTATATTCCTTATAATGGGTAATGCACGATTTATATCATCAACCGTATTACCGCTGAATAACAAGGAAACGGCTACCCTAAGCTGTAATGGGAGGCTTGGGCACTTTGGAAAATGGGTCGCAACAGACTGTCGGTGTAGACTATCGCGTAGAAGTTGTTGGTTCAGGCTCTTGGGATCTAGCTTTTGGGGTTTAGCGATTGGGGTTTAGCATTTGAGATGTTTTGGAGTTTGGGGTATCAGGGATTGGCGCAATCGGCTCCGCTTCCGGTTTCCGGTGGCCCAGATTTTTGAGATTACAGGGTTCTGTTGAAACACTTACTTAGCTATTCCCTCCCCGAATCAAATTGCAGTAACATACCCCCCAAACCCTATTCGAATCATTCAGGTGCCTATGTTTCAGGGATTGGTAGTTCAGACGTTTTCGGGTTGCTGGGCCCAAGGCTCAGAATTTCAGGACTCCCTGGTTTGTTTGTGTTGCTAGTTGTGCGAGTCTTACCAAGCCGGAAATAACGAAACCCGAAGCCCGAAACCGTGAACCCGAAACCTTAATCCCCAAACTGCCAAACCCTAACCCCTAAACCGCAAACCCCGAAGCCCTAAACCTACGCCCTAAGCCCCAAACCATTTGCCCAAATCCCGTCGACGACAGCTAACGGTGCCTCAGAGCCCTGGAGCCTGAACTCTACAGCTTAAACTACAAGCGCAAATCCCTAAAACCGAAGCCCTAACAACCGGCCCTCCCTAAAGCCTAAATCCTAAAGCCACCCTGAACCCTAAAGCCTAACAACCCCTAAGATCCTAAGAAACATTTTTGGTCCAAGTAGCCAGGAAGCCTAGGGACTGTCTACAGTGACTCTACCTCAACCTACCAAACCCTACTTTTTGGTAGGTTTTTACGGTTGATGATATAAATCCTGCATTACCCATAATAAGGAGTATACCGTAATTCCCATAGTTTAGGGCCGTTAATGCAGGATTTATATCACAACCGTATTATAGACCCTAATATGGAATTTACAGGCTCCCTAGAAACAAGTATATAGGTTTTGGTAGGTTGAGGTACAGCCTCATGCAACAACTGTAAAAACCCTAGCAGAGCCTAGAGAAAGTTCCCACAAAAGTCCTTTTGCCCAAGCGCACCTTCAACGCCTTATAGACACCTTCAGGAACACCTACGTAAAACTCAGAAAACCACATACAACCCTCACAGAGTCATAGAACTCAAACAACACCCTCACCACAACCTCGAAGGACGTCCGCGCACAGCACGGTCGTGGTCGCCCGACGCAGGTGGGAAGCCGTGAGGCCCGCCAGTGATGTTTCGTTTTGTTTTTCGAGTTTCGTTCAAGAGTTCGTTCTATGCATATGTGAGGAGGTGGTATGGGAGGCCTTGCAGGTTGCTATTGGGCTTTTTGTAGGGCTGTATTAGGTTTTTGCAAGGGTTTAAAGGTGTCTTTCTGATTTGTTTGTGGGGTTTCTAGCGTTGCTGTAGAGTGTTAGATACAAGGCTTTTCTATGATATGGGCCGGAAGGCTTGGAATGAGGTTTTGATGTAGTCATATTCTGGTACAGCAAACCCTACATTTTCAATCCTAAGCCCGATATACTGGCTGGGAACCTGCCATGAACCCTCAGCCCCAAAAGTAACTGTGCCCTAAACCCTGCTGGCAGGATGTGGATGGCTTTCTGTGCCTCTCCGTAGTGGCCGAGGACTCTGCAACATTCTTGTTTTGAGGGATTTGGGGAGTTTGGGTGCAGGGCGATCGTCCAGCTTTTTGGGTGGTTTCAGGTAGAGCCCAGCACGGGAGGATTTAGCATTTGATAAGAATACCACCCTATGCCTTGTGTTAAGGCCCCTGCAATCATTCCCGAATTGATCATAGCCCTTGTGCAACTTATAGGAACCCTTATACTGTAAAGTCATACCCGGGTGACGGCCCCTTGAGGGCGTGGTTTTGCGATGGCCATGTGTGAGGCAGCCCCGGCCGAGTCAAGTCTCTGAAACGTTGGGATGAGAGTTTATGGCTTATGTTTTCAATTACATAACCCTAAACCCTGAACCCTAAACCCTAAACCCTAAACCGTCTACGTAGTAGGTCTCACGTTAAGTGAGCCGAACCCCTAAAGCCCATAAGCCCCAAACGCTCCACTCTAGCACACTGTAAGGTAAGCCCAGAGACTCCAATATACCTTAATTAAGGAATATTAAGGGATATTGGTTAGAAGCTGCCCCCACCCTGTAAGAGTGACTATAAGACTATAAGGATTATATTAGGGCCCATATTATATTCCTATTCTACCACTATTACAGGGTGGGGGCCCCTTCTAAACTATAGCCTGAAGCCCTCAGCCTGGTTCACTCTGCTGCAATACAACACTTAGGGGTTCTTAGAAATATTTTTTAAATTTTTGGTGATTATAATCTCTAAGAAACAGCTAAAATTGTATTTTTTGCTAGGGTTCTAAGTTCAGTATGAAACAGTTGATCGCTTCACTCAAGCTTTGGACACGGGACTTCATGATGTCTACGAAAAATCTCGCAAGATCTTTGTCCCAACCCCACCCCACACACAAACAACACGAATCAGCCAAGGACTTTTGAAACAAAGACTCTATACCTCAATTCGTAAATCCTGAACCCTAGTTAAGCGCGAGATCCTAAACCTGAAACTCACAAGCAAAACCCTAAACCAAAAACCCTGAACCCTTAACCCCCTAAAGCCTAAACCCTAAACAAGCGGCCGAGGTCAAAGACCGCGCGGGAGCAGACCTGATGCCCCTGGAGCTCGTCGTCGGGGCACGGGGGCATTGGGTTCAGAGGGTTCAGGGTTTTAGGGTTTAGGATTTAGGATTTACGGGCTTGGGGTTTGAGGGCTTAAGTTTAAAGTTTAGGGTTGAGGCTTGGCTCAATATAGCGACCCGAATTATTGCGCTAGGGGTTTGGCGCATATTCTAACCTAAGCATTCTAGGGACTTTAAGGTAATACTACGAACATAGCTTGAACAATTATAGTTCGTGGTATCATTGCGTCGGGTTCCTTATTGTAGGCAGCTTTAGAAAACACCACAACCCTATTCTAATTGTTTAGGCCCCTATATCCGGGGCTGGGGACTTAGTAGGTCATAGCTTCTTATGCAGGGCTTGCCAAGTAGGATAGCTGGACTACACTACGGACGTTCACATATAGTCTGCTTCAAGATCTTGAGCCTGAATGAGTAGGATCATCATTAGAGGCAGCTCTAGGTATGCCTACTTAGAGGGTGGTTGTAAAAATTAGGGTCCCTTTTTGGGTACTGAATATAGTACGGCAACTTCTAGTTTAGGGTACCCCGAAAGGGACCATAATTTTGACAACCACCCCATAGCCCCCCTTGCTGACTAATTCTCGTGATCCGTCAAAAATGCTGAGGATGTCAAAACTTGGGGTTTCAAGGTCCTACCTTAATCTAGACCCAAGAGTAACCTAGGAATAAGAAGGGTGCCCTTTTTGGTTTAAAGGGGCTTATAAGGGAACCTGAACCCTAGAAAAAGGGGAATAAGGGCCTACTCTAGGTCCTAGGTTTTGGATGCTGCTTGTGAGGCTTCAGGATTTGGGGATATAGGGTCTTCCGGTTGAGGGCTTTGACCTCTTTTTTAAATGGGGGTTCTACGTTTCTGAGGCTAGACCCTGAACCCTGTAATCCGTGAACCCTAACCCCTGAACCCGAAGCCTTGAACCCTACTCCCTGAACCCTAAGCCCTGAACCTAGCAGTTTGTAAGGGTGAGCTCTGCTGTGGTGAGTCTGGTGGCTGATGAGGGTGTGCTCGCATTGGTGGTTGATGAGGGCGAGTGCTGAGATGCGGAAGCTGCTAGCTTGGGACGACTAGTTTGCCAATGGCAACGGGTTCGTCATTTTGTTGGGAGCCGTGCGGGCAGACAGACAAAGCAAAGTCACCCCAACTTTAAAAAAAAAAGAACCCTAGATGCTGAGGCCCTAAACCCTGTAAGTCATAAAGATGACTGATTGCGTTGACGGCATGTTCCCCGAACGTTAGCGTTTTTTGCATCTGTGGACTGGGGCTGGGGCCGGCTTCCCCGCGACCTCCAGCGCGCCTTTTTAGGACAGTGCACAAGATGTCATCAAGTTCGAGGTGCAAGGGCTACTGTTGCTAGTGCC
Organism: Symbiodinium sp. CCMP2592; assembly: GCA_905221615.1. NCBI lineage: Eukaryota > Dinophyceae > Suessiales > Symbiodiniaceae > Symbiodinium > Symbiodinium sp. CCMP2592. Next base: position 65,410 of record CAJNDT010006015.1, on the reverse strand, counting down.
AGAGTCTTGTCTCGCTGCTGTCCAATTGAATAGGCACGCTTTAGACTTTATAGACTATTGATGGAGGTTTGTAAAATCCTTCGGAGTAAAACCTAAGCCTCACACCCTGAAACGAAAGCAGCTCTAAATCCAAGGCTTCGACCCCGAGTCACCGCCGACGCCAGGCACCCTGCCACTGCTACCCACCGGGTTCAATGATCTGCGTGGACGTCACCGCGGAGGTGGCAGCTAGTTGAAATCAAGAGCACGGATTACTCGGGGCCGACCTCGCTTCGTGATTGTGGGTAAGAGCCTCGGATATGTAGGACTATATTCTTGTGAGCCTACGGAGACCATTCGGAGATGATTTCAAGGACAGTGTGCGAGTCGTTCTGCTTCCTGTTTTTCGGGTTGTGGTTGTTCGCCAACGGGAAGGGGTGGGCAGCCGTATTGTTTTGCTTGTTGCCGAGCCCTGTCTTTTGCAATTTTCAAAGGTTGTGCAGCATTCGTAGATTGTATGAGGCCGTGCCTGGTGTGAAGGTTGTACGTAAGAGTTGACACCTGAGTGCACAGCAATAATATCCTGTTGTAGTCCCTCTTTACAGTTTAGTGTACCCCCACACCCTATTCTAACTCAAAGGCCCCAAAGTAGTTCCTTTTTGGGGTTCATATATAGAATCTTATAGGGTAACTCCAAAAAGGAACTACTTTGGGGCCTATGGGTAGTGAGGACAAGGGTCTGCACCGAGTTGTTAAGCTTTGCGGATTGGGTGTGAGTTCTAGAGCCTTGATCACTTGCCGTGGAAGCAAGGCACTAGCTTTTTGTGAGCCCTAAACTCTAAACCCTAAACCCTAAAGGTCTAGGGTGTGGGGAGATACATGGTTTAGGGTTTGGAGATTTGGTCGCATGTATGCTTCGGGGTTGGTCCAACTTGTAATATAGGGGCCTTTGTAATTACCTATATATACCATTTTTTTTTGGGGGGGGGGTCCTTACTACCATTACAGTAAAATATACAGCAAAAGCCTATTCTAAGTATTAAGGCACCTATATTATGAACCTGGGCGTTTCTTAGGAGGAATCATGTGCATTGTTAGAAATTTGTATAGTATTATCACAAAGGGTTATTAGCAACATCCCTTCGATTCGCGTCAAAGGGTTTTCTAGAAACCCCTTCCACAGCCACCTTGATTCCCCAACCCTAAACCCTGAACCCGAAACCCCAAAAACTCTTCTAGTCACCCTTGTAGCAGCACTTCAGAGGAACTTTTCCTCCAAACTCCCCTTACCCCCTGCCCCTACGATTCCTGGAAAGGGAGCAAGGTCTGCCCTCTACCCCCCCCCCCCCCCGCCACGACGTCCCCTGCACCCCCCCTCGGGCCCCTCCCCTTACCACCTACCCCTACCCCTTCCCCCCCCCGAACTCTATTCACCCTTCAAGCGAACCCTGACAGAACCCGTAAAGGAGCCCTGTACAATTAAGGGTTCCGTTTAAAGGTTCCTGTAAGGGTTCCATAAAGGATTCTTTTAAAGGCTCCTTTGAGGGTTCTTTAAAAGAGCCCTACGCCAGGTTCCAAACTGGGCCCAGCGCTCCCCGGCAGTGGCAAGGGCCCTCAGAAGGATTTGGCCCAAGCAAGGATGCTTAGGGCTTTTGGGTTGCATTAAGTCTTTCAAAGGGGAGAAGGAGGGAACCTTAATGGGGACCCCTACCCTATAATGGGCTATATATAATGGGTATATAATAGCTATATTAAGGGTATATACCCAGGGGTCCTTATTCAGGGTCCCTCCTTTTACCCTTGGAGTCTTCCTTTACCGGTTGTAGTCGTAGTGGCTTGGCTCTGCCTGGGCGTCTTTCGCGCTGTGATGCTACCAGAGTTCGAGGGAGCCCAGCTCCGGTTGAACTGGGAGGGCGTTGGGTTCCCATTCCAAGCAAGGTCGGATCTTCAGTGGTACTGGCGCTGGGGAAGACAATGGTATACATATACCAGCGTTCAACATTGCTGCAGAGGAGTCACTGAGTGGGTAAGACGGCGGGCTGCGGGCTTCCTCGACATCGTCGAGGATGCGGTGTCGCTGTCGGCTCGCTTACTCATCGTGCCTTCTGCGATCCTTTGGTGGTGACAACCGCAGCTCGCTTGGTAAGACGACTGCAGTGCTTCTCCGGTGAAGCGTGTGCAAAGCTGTCTCAGTACGTGGAGAAGAATGTGAGACGATGTCGGAAGACTGTCCAAAACTTCGAGAGGAAACAAAAGCAACTGAAGGCAACTAAGTTGAGATTGGAACGACGAACCCAGCATAGAACCCGATCTCCGCCACCCTTGATGAATCTGACTTTTGGCCGGATGATTGAGTGGCACGACATCTACAGTATATCTTACGGGATCCATACAAAGCCAGCGGCTTTCTTGAAGGGTTCCTTTCAGCACTAGACTTAAGAATTCCGTCTAACGGTTCCTGGTCCTTTAAGGGTTCCTTCGAGACTATAATGTTACTAGAATATAGGGGCCAAATTCATTGCCAATATTATGGTGGGGATCCTTGTTAGATTTAGAGTAAAATGGGCCCCAACACCCTACTCTAATAATTAAGTAGCTTCAGGGTTCCTGTAAGGTTTACATTGAGACCGTAGGGTTGTTGTAGGCACTATACTATAGATTTTCAATGCATTCCTTCAACGGAGGGATGTACAAGGGTACTACGGTTGATGATATAAATCCTGCATTACCCATAATAAGGAATATACCATATTTCCCATAGTTTAGGGTCCTTAAGGTAATGCAGGATTTATATCATCAACCGTAATGGGGTGTAGGGGGGGCCGAGGATGGTTTAGGGTTCTGGGGTTTAGCCTCAGGATGTGTGATTTAAAAGTATAGGAGGTCTTAGTGTTTGGGAGTTGGGGTGCTGGGTCTAGTATTCAGGCTTCCAGGTCTTTGTCATAGTTGGGTAACATTTTACACTTTTATGGGTACTTAAACCCAATAGGGAATAAAGATGTGCATTTTTAATTTCTATCCCAACAATGATCTAGTCAAGGTGAGGCGGCATGACTTTGGGGTCTAGTCCAGGGCTGTGTTTTCGGATTTTGGGCCCTATGGTCGTTTTTTCAAAAGACTGCATGAGCTTTGGTGCACATGGGAGTTTCCTAAATTAGGGTACCTCATTTTGGGATCCTTATTATAAGGATCCTAACATTAAAGGTACTAGATTAGGGGCCCCTGTTTTCCGAAACCCCCCACATAAAGTGTTTGATGAAGGCTTTATAACTAGGGGCTTGCAAGGGCTTGATCATGCTGTGTATGGGGCTCGTGGAGTTCGGGTATCTTGTTGGGGGCAACGGTTCTTGTAACAAGAGTCCTACCAAGTGGGTCTGCATTCCCAGAAACTCCTCAACCCGAAGCCTGACAAGGTTTGTAAGCTTCTTACTTAGCTAATTGGAGAACTTTAAACGCTTTGGTCTAGCTTAAAAAGTTTGAACTTTGTTTGGGCCTGGTTATTGGAGAAGAGAGGCTTTGAAACTGAACTTTAAACAAACAATTCAAACCACAAAACTCTAACACACCCAGACCGTAAGCAGTAGGCCCTGTTCCCTCCCTACACGAACAACGACTTGGAGCACTGAAAGCATGATCTCTAAAGCCTTAAACACCCGAACATCTCGAAACCAGAGCACGGAACCTGCGTCCTTGCGGAGCTCGGCCTAAGTTACCAACGGTTTGGGCTGCGCCTCTGAAGTGCTGCTACAAGGGTGACTAGAAGAGTTTTGGGGTTTCGGAGGCTCAGGGTTTAGGGTTGAGGGTTCGTTGGTTTAGGGTTTGGGGTTCAGCGGCTTAGGAGCGCGTTATGAGGTTTAGGATGGCAAATTACATTCTGAAGCCCTGTGCTCTAGGGTTTAGGTCTTTTTGATTTCTTACCAAGAGGGTCCAGATATAATTAGTACCATTGTGGAATTAGGTCCCAAAAGAGCATCTCCATTATGGTTTTGGGCGCGTTTTGGGTTCTGAATGCCATAATAGTAGTATACATGGACCCTCTTGGTAACGGTTTCTAAACTCTTAAATTGAACCCTACTAAACCCAAAGGTCGTGCAGAGCCTCACCGAAAACGCATCGGCATACGTCGTGCGAGGCACGAAGACCCTGCCGTTGCTAAGCCCGCCCGAGGTGTAGAGCTTTACGGAGCCAAGTCATGCAGGATGCATGCATGCATGCATGCATCTTTAAATATTATATATATATATATATATCTCTCTCTCTCTCTCTCTCTCTCTCTCTCTCTCTCTCTCTCTACAAACACAGAAACTCACCCACACGCACACACACTCTCTCACACACACCATCGCACATTTATGTGTAGATATAAATAGACATACACATGTATACATACACGTATGAATGAATGTGAATGAAAAGGAGCATAGGTCGAATATCGTGCACATACCCTACACTAAACACTGAGAGGATCCGATCACTTAGAAGGTCGGCGTTAAGCAGGGCTATAAGCGCGCAAATCCCAGAAACTGTGTTTACAAGACAAGGCCGTAGAAACTCGCACAGGCTTATAAGGTTCAGGGTTGGATTCTAATATGTTGTCTGTCTGAGTGACCAAAGTCGCGGCCGGCATGGCCTTTTATGGAGACCTCTTACCCATCGGTTCCTTGGGGTGCCTCTCATGCTTTGTTTTAAAGGCCCCTCCAAACCCTGAGCCCTAAACTTGAACATGTTTTCTAAGAAGTTCCATAAGGCGAACATACGGCCAGCTGTATTATATGATCTCCATTTAGAGTCGATGGGATAAGTGAAGGCACCTGTATAATCTATACCATTGACTCTCCGGGTTTCCCGTCTATGTATCCTTCAACCCTAAAACCCTAAACCCTAAACCCTAAACCCTAAACCCCTAAACCCCTAAACCCTAAACCCTAAACCCTAAACCCTAAACCCTAAACCCTAAACCCTGAACCAGTTTAGGGTTCAGGCGGTTCAAACTTTGAGCTTGCTTTGCTCGATGCTAAGCGGCTGACCATGGATTTGGATTGGGCCCTCAGTGGTACCGGTTAGTATGCTAAACCTTAGAAGGGGCCCCAACCCTGTAATAGCGATTATAAGGATTATATGATGGCCCTATGATATTCCGATTATACCACTATTACAGGGTGGGGGCCCCTTCTAAGCTAAACCTCAGGCAATGGGGCAATGCAGGGTGCAAGCGCAAATTGCCGGGCCTGCAAAGTTCGGTCATCTTAGGGTTTTGGGTTTAGGGTTTAGGGTTTGGGGGTTCAGGGGTTTAGGGGTTTAGGGTTTTGGGTTTAGAGTTTGGGGGTTTAGGGTTCAGGGTTTAGGGCTCGTGCTGTATCAAATGCTGTATCAAGAGAGAAGCGCGACTGGGGCAATCCAGAGAATGGTTCTTTGGGGCGAAAGGCAACATCATGGAGGCCATATAAACCCTAAACCCTAAACCCTAAACCATAAACATACATGCCAGAATGCTCAGAAGAATGCAGCTTTGAAGGTGGGGAAGGGTGATCAACCAGGAAGTGCTTTCAGGGCCAAGCACTTGAGCCAAAATTGCGCCTTGAGCCAAGACGGCTACGGGGCCCCATTGCACTTTCAAAAAAGACCCGAACCCCAAATCCCAAACCCCCGAACCCTTAACCCTAAGCAGTGTCTCCTTAAAAGAAAAAGCATAAGGGGTTATGAGCATCACGGACAGGTGCGCAGCCACTGGTCAACGAAAAGGGCGACGGCTTCGCCGAGCTTGCGCCCCGGGGTGTCCGAGCTGTGGGAAGTTCAGATGGAGTTAGCATTTAGGAGTTGGGGTTTAGGGTTTCGGGTTTAGGGTTTAGAGTTTATGTTTTGAGCTGTAAAGTTTCGGGTTTGGAGTCTTCAGGTTCGTGCTAAGGGGAGTCTGGGATGCAAGGCGTACAATCCTAAACGCGATAACCGAAGTGTAGGATCTAGTGCGGCTTTCGGAATTGAGCGCTACAAATCTTTAAAAAAACCCTGAGAATGCTCAGAGCCCGCCAAGGTTCGAGCCGTTGCCGTCCAACCACACCTACCTGGTGCCGCTGAAGCTCCTTGGTGAAGCTGGGTTAGATGAATGTAGGATCCTTATTAATTAGAATAGGGTTTTGGGGGTTCCTTATATTATAGCATCCGCCCCATCCATATTTTAATGATTCAGTCCCTACATTATGGTTTAGGGTTAGTTGGGTTTAGGACCCCCTCGGCTTGAAACCCTAAAGCTTAGCGGTTTGGGACTTCGGGCGTGAGCCAGGGATGTGGGCTTTCGGAATGTGGGCTGCAGTTTCTGCAAGCGCTCGAGCTGAAAGTAGCTCCCAAACTTAAGTGTTTGAGGTTTTCGGGTTTTGGGTTTTAGGGCTCGGGATTTAGGGCTTAGGGTTTAAAGAGTAGGGTTTAAAGTCTTGTGTTCGGGGCTCTACATACCGGACTGCATCCTGACCAGCCCTGGGGAACCCTGACAGAACCCTCGAGCCCCCTGCAGGTCTGAATATGTAGTGCGAAGGTCCCGTTATCGTCCATATATGGCTTATAATTTTATAAGATGACATTTCCGGACACCCGATTCGAAGTATGAGGGCCCCCTTTCAACAGTCCCATATCTCAACCTGAATTTTTAAGCTTCGAGGTTAGATTACCCAAAGCCATACGCCCAAAACCCTACACCCTAGTACCCTGGCACGCTGCGCCCAGGTACCAGTCGGGAAAGCAGATCCTTTTCAAGCCCGGTCCTTGCAGCTGGGGTTTTAGGGTTTAGGGTTTGTAGGGTTTTAGGGTTCAGGGCTTGGGAGCTGCATGTGACTTCATGTAGGGCTCGGCCATGCAAGTCTTGCAAGTAAAGACGCTCCTAAGAAGCGTTATGCCTGCAAGCGCTTCCACCGCATCGATTGTACAGTAGTAGCCCTACAGTAAACTGTATACTCCCCTTTTCGCTGCTGTGTCACGGCGCTTTACGCCTGTCCTTCGGACTTTCAATCGGAAGCCTCATGTAGGGCTCTGTTTAAATACGTCCATCTTCTTTGGAATCACTTGTGGAATCCTTACTCAGGGAGAGAGGGGCTTGCTTGTCAGGGGTCTATGTTAAGAAAGTCATAGAGGGTCCTCTCTCAGGGTTGCAGGTCGATTGCTGGACTGGCAAGGTGCGGCAAGGGTGCCCTCTTCGGTCCTTCACCTTCTCCTGGACCGCTTTGGAGTTTGGGGGTTTAGGATTCGAGATTTTTGCGGTTTGGGGTTTTAGAGTTTGGGCGTTTCCGGGTTTAAGGTTTGGCGGTGTAGAGCCTCAGGCTGGTTTATGGTTTAAGCGTCCTGGGCTTCAAGTTTGGGGGTTGAACCGTATCGTGACGTTCCGATCCATGTGCAAATATGTTTAGGGGGCTGATGCTATTCCCTTCGAAATCGCACTTCGCCTTTGACGCGGTCAAGGGCGGGACGCAGCATGTGCGGGTGAAAAACTAGCCAATCCGTCGTGCCTTCCATGGGTGTGCGAGGGTTTGAGGTTCAGCTGTTGACGCTTACTCCGAAGGCGACTCTGTTTGCGTCGTTTCCTGTCACTCCGCTTTCTCTTGCAATCGACCAAAACATTGCGGTCGAACGTTGGGTAAGCCCAGCGCGCCACCTCTCCACACGGGCCTGCCTGTTGGCCATGTCGCTACTGAGGCAGCAACACGGTCAGGATCCACCAGTGGACTTGCCTGTCATTGTGTCCCGACGCGCAAACCCTCCCCTAAACCCCATGCCTATACCCCAGGACCTAAACTCTACACCCTAAGCCCTGAACCCTAAACCCCAAACCCTAAACCCCGGACCTAAACCCGACTTCCCAAAAACTGGAAGCCCTAAACCCCAAACACGCTGAGGCAAAGTGGTGGGGAAGCCACCTGGAGCGAAGGGCAGATCACCCAGGTCCCCTCTACCGAGAACCACTACTGCCGGAAGCCTCGGGAGTAGGGTCTTTGGGGGTTTAGGGTGTCGGTTTAAGGCAACCCTAAACCCTAAACCCTAAACCCGAGTTTAAGGTCTTAAGGTCTTAAGGTCTTGGGGTTTTGGTTTAGGGCTGAGGGTCTGGGGGTTTGGGGTCACAGGGTTCTAGAGTAGGTGTCATACTGCAGGGCCTCATCATGAGTTATCCCCTAGTGCTTTGCAGGGGGTTTCTTTACACGTGTTCTATTCGAGTTTTACGAAAGAGCCTAAACCCTAAACCGTTACTGCCGGACTTTTGAGGAGGGCTCAGGGTCATAGAGCTTTGGTCTTCTGGTCTTGGAGTTGTGGTTGAGGGTCTCCGGGGGCCCTGGCGTGCTGGGGTTTAGGGCGGGTTTAGGGTTTAGGGTTTAGGGTTTAGGGTTTAGGGTTTCCTAAGGTTTTTGGGGTTACCTTTTCAGGGTTGAAAAGGGCTTTATAGGGCTCTAAGTATCTTGCTTCTACAAGGGTTTTTTATGAAGGTTGCTCGCAGGTGCCTGCCAGGGTTTGTCGGGTTGCTATCGTTCTTAAGTAAGGAATGCACAGTAAAGTTTGCAGTGGCGCTCAATATGCTTTATGATACTGTGCTCAAGCTTTGGAGTCTCTGGGTCAGCAGGGCAATATCTGTTGGTATCTGCCTCTGAAGTTCGGGAGTACAGTAGTGATGATCATCCTGAACACAAGAATAGCATGCTACTGCGGAACAACAGTAGCATTGCTAGTACTCATCCTGACATTCCCACCGGGCCTATGTCAAAACACCAGAGCATCTTCGGAAGCTGGCAGAACACAGGTGATGCTCAGTTGGAGTTTCTGCAGGGCTTGTCCTACTCCGACATCAGGTCGAGGTTGCAGGCTTGTAGATGAGTTGCGTGGCAGTCCTAGTCCTAGTAGTAGAGTAGGCAACCTTTAACCTTTTTTGGGTAGTATAGTCCCTATGTAATCCCTATATAACCAAAAAGGTTAACCTTTAGTTCCCCATGCTACCCGACAAGTAGGCAGTGGTTCCAGCGGCCGACAGGTCATGCGAGTTGCGTCCCAAAGTGCTGTAGGAGCTCCTCAGGATGAGCAAGCAGGTAAACCCCAGCCATAGGAAGGATTGAACACAGTTTAGGGTTCAGGGTTTAGGAAGGATTGAACACAGTTTAGGGTTCAAGGTTTAGGGTTTAGGAAGGATTGAACACATTCCATGCGAAGAAACTTCGTCGCCCAGTCGGTCTCCGCTCATGCCGCCAGGAAGCAGAGGACATGGTGTTTGCGGGAGGAGGTCCCCCGGACCCGATCCGGCCGTCACACGGCTTCCCTCTCGAGACAACAGGGAAAGCTGGCCTCCAAGTTTAGAAAAAGACGAAACCGCATCGACGGCCAACAACCGGTAACCATGACGGGACGCCCTGATCCACTCGGACTCCTGACAGAGGGCCTCTAACCCAGATCACGGGCGTACGGGCCTGTTCTCACGTTTCGATGTTGATAACAGGGGTGTGCCCAGAGTTCGGGACATGCGGCTAAATTCTGCCCTGACGGTTTCAATGAGGACAATGGGAGCAAGGATTATTCAAGGATCTCGCGCTGCACCATACCTCCGGCCTTTCAGGGGCACAGAGGATGAGCTAAAGAGCTGTAAGGCCCTGGTGTTTGGGTCTTGCCTGATCACTGATAATGAGCACTTCCTTCCGTACATGTGGACCCGTGACAGGGGCACGAGGGAATAAGTCAAAGCCAAGATAGCCAATAGAGACCGCAGACGTCAGAAGCAAGCAGTTCCACTTCAGGAAAGTTACTAAAGCCAAATTAACCCTGACCCGGTTAAGCCTTAAGCCCTGAACCCTTGGGCCCACGAGGAGGTTAAGCCCGTGCTGAGGCCATGTGGTAAAGGTTCTGAACGGCGAGGACAAGGACAAAGAGGCACGGCGATCTCGTTGGGTATTGGACTGTAAAGGGGTTCAGGTGTAAGGTACTCTAGGGGCCCAAATCAGATAAGCTTAAATGAGGATAGGGGTATGCCCATACAAACACCCTTATAATGAAGCCCAATATCCCAATAAAATGCTTATGCTTATGTGCTTTTTGGGTCCCTAAACTCTGAGGTCAAGCTAGGTTCTGGTTCCGGAAACACACAAAGTCATTGCAGCTCAGACACCCTAAAGCCATTCTCTCGGTCTTTTTTGCAATCTCCGCAGCTCGATGAGTTAAGGCTTTGTGGTTTTGCGGCTTAAGGCTTCGAGGGTTTAGGGCTTTAGGGGGTTTAGGCCTCGGAGTTTGCACTTTTAGGGTTTGGGTGTTTGGGTGTACAAGGGGGTAAGGCTTTCTGCTTGAGGGCGTAGAAGAAATCGGAGGCCCAACTTTCCCCGCCCCAAACCCCACACCCTGTACCCTATACTTGTAATCTCCAAACCGTAAACTCAAAACCCCCAAGCCTAATCCCTAAACCCTGTACCCTATAAGCCCTAATCTCTAAACCTTAAACCCCAAACTCACAAGCCCAAACCCTAAACCCTGTACCCGAAAAACCCCCTAAGCTGTAAACCTTAAACCCAACAACAACCCCCAAGCCTAAACCCTAAACCCTGAATTCAGACATCTTGGATCGATCCCGGGCCCAATACACGAGAACCACTCAGCCTTACACCCCTGTCGCCCTTTTGCGAGCATCTGTGTTTAGGTTTAGAGTTTCGGGTCTCCCTGAATCAAAGGGGAAAAGGAGGGACCCTTAATGGGGACCCCTACCCTAGAATGGGCTATATAATGGGTCTAGAATGGGCTATATTACAGGTATATACCTAGGGGTCCCCATTAAGGGTCCCTCCTTTTCCCCTTTGACTGAAGTCGCAACCCGAAGCCCTCAACCCCAGACTCTACACGCGGAAGGCCTACAGCTCAGGGTTTCGGGTTCAGGCGCCTTAAGCACAACTCCGAACTCTACATATCGAAACCCATAGGGGTTTAGGGGTTCGGGTTTAGGGGTTTAGGGTTTAGGGGTATAGGTTTCAAGAACCCAAAACCTTGAATATAAGAAGCTGAGCCTTTGTCACTAAACCCTCCTTTCCTCAGATGCCGCTGCACCTGGATGGTCCGGGCACCCAGGGTCAAGCGCGGAGTGATCTTATGGGTTTCTTAGGGTTTTGGGGGAATTGGGGGATTTTAGGGGAAAAGGAGGGACCCTTAATGGGGACCCCTACCCCATTCTGGGCTATATAGCTATTTAATGGGTGTATAATAGCTATATTAAGAGTATATACCTACTTGGAGGGTCGGGGGACTTAGCAACTGGTTGTTTTAGGGACTTATAAGTACCATAAACCCAATTAGGGTCCCTTTTAGGGTACTTATAAGTCGACTTACTACCTACTTACTAAGTCCCCCGACCCTAAACCCTAAACCCTATAGTACCCCTATAGAGCCCTTCAAAGGAACCCTTAGAATCCCCTTTAAAGGAGCCCCCTACTTACTAAGTCCCCCGACCCTCCAAGTAGTAAGGGTCCCTCCTTTTCCCCTTTCAACCCTACAGCCTGAGGCTTCGACCCCAAACCTTCAAGCCCAAATGCAAGCCCTACTACGGTTGAGCAAAGGGATCTATAAGGGTACCTCTAAGGGGTTCCTTTAAGGGATCTATAGGGTTTTAGGGTTTAGGGTTGATGATATACATCTTGCATTACCTTAAGGACCCTAAACTATGGGAAATATGGTATATTCCTTATTATGGGTTATGCAGGATTTATATCGTATGGGTAAGGCCCTCGACGAGTAAAGGACAGATCTTCAATGCAAGTTCTATGCAGATAAAGACGTTATAAGACCCGTACGAAGCCGGAGGCCCACCTTCCCCGGCCCCAAACCCCAAACCCTGTACCCTATAAGCCCTACTTGTAATCTCTAAACCGTAAACTCAAAACCCCCAAACCTTCTATTTATCACAGCACTTTTTGCTTGACGATCCAGGCATGAACAGTGGCATCCGCGTGGCGAATGTGACCGCTTCGGCTTATGAGGAGGAGGTGCACAAGATCAAGGCACGAGGGGATGGGCGGTTTGTTGGGCTTGGGCGTAAATCCTACACCCTAAATCCTCTAAGCTTTGGAGCTGAGGGCTTAAAGGTTTTGGGCTTAGGGCTTAGAGTGCTTATGAGGTGTAGGGTTAGAGCCAGGCGAGTCAGGGGGCTGTCGTTAAGGCTGTAGCACTAGTAAGTAGGTCATAAGCACTGTTGTAATTCGGATGCGTTTGAGGTTTTGGGTTTAAGGTGTAGGGCGTTTGTAACCCCAACTATAGTTTGCTTACAAGGTCCCCTGATACTTTCAGGCACGGCTTAGGATCGGTTTTGAATCTGGGCTAGGCTTTGAGTTTGGGTCGTATGGGTTTCAATTTCTTCGAGGCAGGGACCTGCTTTTGGGGATTTAGATTTTCGGCTTGGGGCTTTAAGGTTGTTGCGTGCGACGGTGTAGTTGAGGTGCATGGGACGGGAAAGTCACGGTTGTCGAGCCTGTACACCTCCAGCCGACCTGTCCGACTATCAAGTCATGCAAGTCCCCCAGAGATCTAAAGCTCAGTAAGAGCTAGTTTTACATCAGGGTTTTGAATGGTAACTCGAATCATAATGATACAGTATTGCTCTACTTGTTTACTTGTTCCCACCATCGCAATCCCTCACAATCCTAAACCGTAGATGCCAAAACCCTGAGCTCCAAGCCATCACCCACTCAAGCCTGAAAGAAACAAAATGCATCCCAAACCTCGCACCTCGGGGCGACAGCTCTACACCTGGGACCCAAACCTCAAACCCTAAACCCTAAACCCAAACCGCTCACCTTTGGATGCGGAGCTTCTGTTTTCGCTAACCCTGCGGGTCTGGCTCTGTCGGGTTAAGAGCCCTTTTTATGGGGCCCGAGTGCAGTGGAAAGTGAGTAATGTAGGGGCCCCAAGACTTACCAATACTATTTCTGGTGGTTCCTTGTCATAATAACAGTATCATCGTGTAAGATACCCCCAAACCCTATTCGAATTATTAAGACCGCTACAGAAAGGTTTAGGGTTTAGGGCCCCGCCTTGTCATGGAACTACTGAAGGCCTAGACCTTCAAAGCCCTGTAGTAGAAGCCGGTTGTCGAAGGTTAGAAGATAGAAGATCCCGACCTCCCCTGATTCAAAACGTTGCTAGGACCTGGAGTAGGCCCTTTTAGGGTTCAGGTTCTCTTCTAAGCCCCTTTAAACCAAAAAGGGCACCATTTTTTCCTAGGTTACTCTAGGGTCTAGGCTGTTTATAGAACATTATAGAACCCTGCAGGACCCTCCTAAAAGACCCCTCGTCCCGGACGCCAGGATCCCTAAACCCCAAACCCTAAGCCCTAAGCCCCTAAGCCCGAAGCCCTAAGAAAATCGGAACCCTAAACCCTAAACCTCCTGTCGGCTTAAGGCCTTTTTTCGTGCCCGGCACAGCTTCATCCTTGACTCCCTCTCAGGGTGCGGGGCTGAAGGAGGGCAAGTGCGACAGAGGATTCGGAAAGTTCGATTAACCCTTAAGCCCTAAGCCCTAAACCCCGAAGCCACAACCCTCGACCCTAAATCCTAAACCAGCAAGGCATAACCCCATGTTGTGTTGTATGAGAGTCAAAGAGGCTTCACATTCGCCTTCATTTCTGCGTCTTAGGGGTTTTCCTTTCGGGTTTAGGGTTTAGAGTTTATAAGAGCTCAGGGATCAAAGGTTTGAAGCTGGGAACTTTTGAGACTGCACCACAGCCGGGTGGCATCCCTTTCAAGACGCCGGGCAACCTGCATAGTATGGAGGCCTGAACCACAGAATTATATGGGGGTTTCCGAAAATAGGGGACCCTAATATAGTAACCTAAATAGTAGGATCCTTATTATAAGGACCCCCAATATGGTACCCCCAGTTTTCGGAAACTCCCATATAGTAACATTTGTGCAGCCTTGTGCACGGTTTTGTGGGTGTGGGTTTGGAATAGCAAGTAATTGTCATGCCCTTGTAGTCCCTATGTCGTTGTACTACAACAGTACCACGAAGCTCCTCGTGTTGAGCCCCGCAAGCACACACCGCTGCGTCCTGCAACTCAAACTCCTAAAGGCTTATGCTAAAGTGCTGGTCCCGAAAGTTCGTTAAGGCGGTTTCCAACACAAGGATCGGCTAAAATGATATGCCTTCTTGAGGTTGCCGAATATACTAATATCGTTTAGTATCGAAGCCCCCTTACTTACTGAATGAAGCATTCGGGCGTGGTGTTCAGAGCTCAATCACCGCCACAGGGGGCTTTCAGCTGTCGCTAAAGTAGGGTTTCAGCCCTACACCCTAAGCCCTCAACCCTAAACCCTACGCCCTAAACCCTAAACTTAAACTGCAAAAGCCCTAAGCCCTCAAGCCGAACCACTACGGCTTCAACACTGAAGCAACTGCACTTACAAAGCCCCCTTGGCCATTTCCATTTATTCGTTCCTTGTTCTTCCGTCTATGCACGTCATACTCGGTTTTGTGGTGTGAAGGGTGCTGTTGGAATCCATCAAGATGTAATCTTGGGATGCATGTGCACCGACCGCCCTACAAAGCATCATGCCGATTTCTCTGGATGTACATCTGCTGAGTGGCCAAAGTGCATCTTTCGAAGTGGATGCGGATTCATCTGTTGAGTCATTGAAGCAGTGTGCCCAGAGTCTGGCCACGGGTAGAGGGAGGCTGCTGAATTCCTGTGGAGAGATCCTTGACGGGGAACAAGCTATCAAAACAGCGAATTTGAGGAGTGGAGACGTGCTCACACTACATGTGAACCAGGTCCAGCTTCAAGCCACCAGGCCTGGATGTGGATGCGCTGCGTTCTCCGCACTCCTGGGTGATGGATCTGGGGTCACCTGGGGTTATGCCGATCGTGGCGGCGACAGCACTGCCGGGCAGGAGCAGCTGCGCGATGTACTGCACATCCAGGCTTCTGAACGTTCATTTGCAGCAATTTTGGCTGACGGATCTGTGGTCACCTGGGCTCATGCCGACTATGGTGGCGACAGCAGTGCTGTACAGGATCAGCTGCGAGATGTGCAGCAGATCCAAGCTTCCTGGGGTGCATTTGCTGCAATCCTGGGTGATGGATCTGTGGTCACCTGGGGTGATGCCTCCTATGGTGGCGACAGCAGTGCGGTCCAGGATCAGCTGCGAGATGTGCAGCAGATCCAAGCTGCTTATGCTGCATTTGCTGCAATCCTGCGTGATGGATCTGTGGTCACCTGGGGTGCTGCCGACTTCGGTGGTGACAGCAGTGCGGTACGGGATCAGCTGCGAGATGTGCAGCAGATCCAAGCTTCCGATTGGGCATTCGCAGCAATCCTGGGCAATGGATCTGTGGTCACCTGGGGCAATGCCGACTGTGGTGGAGACAGCAGTGTGGTACGGGACCAGTTGACGAATGTCCAGCAGATCCAAGCTGCTTCTGAGGCATTTGCTGCAATCCTGGGTGACGGATCTGTCGTCACATGGGGGAATGCTCATGGTTGTGGCGACTGCAGTGCGGTACGGGCCCAGTTGACGAATGTCCAGCAGATCCAAGCTTCTAGTACTGCATTTGCTGCAATTCGGGCCGACGGATCTGTGGTCACTTGGGGCCACGACAGCAGTGCCGTACAGGATCAGCTGCGAGATGTGCAGCAGATCCAGGCTTCTTATACTGCATTTGCTGCAATTCTGGGCGATGGATCTGTGGTCACATGGGGTGATGCCGACGGTGGTGGCGACAGCAGTGCCGTCCAGGAGCAGCTGAAGAATGTGAAGTAGATCCAAGCTTCGGGTAGCTCATTTGCTGCAATTCTGGGCGATGGATCTGTGGTCACTTGGGGCGATGCCGACGGTGGTGGCGACTGCAGTGCGGTACGGGATCAGCTTCGAGATGTGCAGCAGATCCAAGCTTCCTGGCGTGCATTTGCTGCAATCCTGGGTGATGGGTGTGTGGTCACTTGGGGCAGTGCTGGGTATGGTGGCGACAGCAGTGAGGTACAGGATAGGCTGCGAGATGTGCAGCAGCTCCCAGCTTCGCAGGGAGCGCGGGCTGCTCACAGCTGAGATGTGCAGCAGATCAACGCTTACTTCAGGGATCTGTTTCGGTCCGGTAAGAGGTCTGTGGCCACCCATTGCAGCAGTCGGAATACTTACCACTTACCAATATTATTCCCTAGGTCCCTATGGTGGCTATTCATAGTTATAGTGGCATTGCCTGTTACACTTTTACAAGACCACTATAGTCGAGTGATGGCGACAATGGTGGAGACTGCAGTGTGTGACACAGAAAATGACCCTAAACCCTAAACCCCTAAACCGTTAAACCCCTAACCCTTAAACCCCTACCCCTAACCCTAACCCTAAACCCTAAACCCCTAAACCCCTAAACCCCTAAACACCTAAACCCCTAAACCCCTAAACCCCTAAACCCTTAAACCCCCAACCCCAGCCCTGTGTGTGTATTGCACTTCGCGTCGAGGGTTCGGCAAAGTAACGCTAGGAACTCGTGGGTCACATTGGGGTTTAGGGCTTAGGGCTTTAGGGTTTAGGGCTTGAGTTGTTACCAATCCTATCTCTTAGGCTTCTTGTTATGCTTTTTTCAGGAGCTTATGCCATCAAAAGGGTCCATGTACATGACTACTACGGAAATAGGCCCCGAGACCATCACCAGGATGGCCCTTTCGGGACGAAGTCCTTCATGGTAGTATCTTGGGAGCCTGTGGTCATACAGGTTCTATGGTTGAAGGTCAGGGTTACGGTTTAGGGTTTAGAGGTTTAGGGGTTTAGGGTTATATAGCTGCCAGCTCCAAGGCTCGGGCTCCCTCCACAAACGTGGGCTTGCCGGCTCATTTTGTAGCTTGAGGCTATGAGTAGGTACTCTCACTTCGGGTCACTGTGTCTTAAACCCTAAACC
Organism: Symbiodinium sp. CCMP2592; assembly: GCA_905221615.1. Classification (NCBI taxonomy): domain Eukaryota; class Dinophyceae; order Suessiales; family Symbiodiniaceae; genus Symbiodinium; species Symbiodinium sp. CCMP2592. Next base: position 48,549 of record CAJNDT010006015.1, on the reverse strand, counting down.
TTAAACCCCTAAACCCTACACCCTAAACCCTAAACCCTCGACCAGATAAAAGCTTTTCGTGCAGAGTCGCAAGACGATAAATTTTTGAACCCTTGAGTGCGAAGCCTTAAACCGTGATGAAGCCCTGCAGACTGTGTTCAGGAGAAGGTCCGTTGTAGCAAAGCGGCATAGTATAGACAGCGTTTAGAGGTTTTTAGGGGAAGCCCCATTGTAGAACACCCTTAACCCCTAAACCTTAAATCTTAAATCCTATAGACAGCTTTTCGGCGAAGCCCCATAAGCCCTATGCGCAGTCTTTAGGAGAAGCTTTATACCGTAACCTACCAAAATCTAACAATTGTCGGTTCTTATCATAAACCCGAATGCGGAATTTATAGGTCCCTAGAAGAAAAGGTAGGTCTTGGTAGGTTAAGGTATTGCGGAACGCTGCCATCCTCAGGTCCCGCTTCAGCGTGAAGGAGTGCGCGCCACCGACGCTGAGCCAGATCCCTGGGTTTTCCTGGGCCCTAAAACCCTTTAGGCTGCTAAGCCTTCAAGTAGTGGTTTGGGGAGTTCTACTAAAACCCTACCAAGGCCAAAGGAAAGTCATGGCAACCACCTAAACCCTCGCCTAGTCGCATCAAAGCGGCTCCTCTTTCCTGGCTCTTCCTGAGGCCCCGTAGAGAAAAGCCGGGGCCCGACAGGGTTTAGGGTTTAGGGTTTTAGGGTTTAGGGTTTTAGGGTTTAGGGTTTTAGGGTTTAGGGTTTTAGGGTTTAGGGTTTTAGGGTTTAGGGTTTTAGGGTTTAGGGTTTCAGGGTTTAGGGTTTTAGGGTTTAGGGTTTTAGGGTTTAGGGTTTAGGGTTTAGGGTTTAGGGTTTAGGATTCAGGGTTTAGGATTCAGGGTTTAGGGCCTTTGGTTTAGGGCTTACAAGAGAAACTTTCCAGCCCATCCTTCACAGAGCGCGTAAGACGGCGAAGTGAAGAGGCTTTTGTCTCTATAGGGCCGCAAGAATCCGCACACGCATGAATACCGACGGATCTGCTTCGATGCCCTGCAAGACTGCATCGCAAGGAATTCCTGAAGAAAACCTGGCAGCAGGACGTGTTCGCCACTGACGCAGTAGAAGCCAGCGCGAGAAGCTGCCTCCTCTGCCCCGGAATCCTACCATAGAAGCCTAAACAGAAGCCTAAACAAAAACAAAATCAGTGTGAGGGCTCCCTATTAAGATTCGAATATGATGGGCCCCCAAAGCCTATTCTAATTATTAAGGCCCCTACATTATAGTACCCTTATGGATTCCTTATAGACCCCTTTGAGGAGCCCTTTAAAGGAGCCCTAGTCTAGTTACTAATAAGGCCCCTGCAAGAAACTTTTTGGTTGGGCCTTCCACAAGAAGATGAAGCCTTGGGTACGGCCCCCCCCTCAGTAATATTTGAATAATATTCATAATATAGATATATTAGGACCTTAATAGTAGCCCTATAGACTCTTACTGTAAGGGGGCACTACCTACATAAGCAACAGTCCTGAGTTCGGGAGTCTAAGCCCTCGAGCACGAAGCTCGGAACGGGAAGCCTTGATGAGGGTGAATACTTGGAGGGTCGGGGAACTTAGTAACTGGTTATTTTAGGGACTTATAAGTACCATAACCTTAATTAGGGTCCCTTTTAGGGTACTTATAAGTCTACGTACTACCTACTTACTAAGTCCCCCGACCCTCCAAGTATGGGTAGCTGTCAAAATTATGCTCCCTTTTTGGGTACCATTAGCCGTATTATATTCGGGACCCAAAAAGGGACCATAATTTTGACAACCACCCATATGTGGTTAGACGGTTGGGTTTAGTGGTTGTGACGTTCAGACGCTGCAGGGTGCAATAGTTTAGGCTTTCAGGGCTTAGGCGTTGCAGGCAACGCTGAACCCTGAGCCGTGAACCCGAAGCCCTTAACCTTGAAGCTTCATGATGCAGCCCGAAACACACGACCCTGAGACCAAAATCCTGAACATTAAAGCCTGAAGCCTATCCTAAACCCTAAACCCTAAAACCCCGAGCCTCACGCAAGTCAGCAGCCCTAGGCCCGCCTAACCCGTAAATCGTATTGTACACCAGTCGGAAAAGAGCCCTCAAAAAAGAAGACTGCCCTACCTTAACCCACCAAACCCTACTATTTTGTAGGTTCTTTTTATAAACCCTAATGTGGAATTTGTAGGGACCCTAGAAAAATTAGGTTTTGGTAGGTTAAGGTAAACATCAGCTGCGCTGGCTAGGCACGGTAGCCTTCTCCTCGAGCAAGCCGGAGGATTGGTTCAGGGGGCTGCTGGTGGTTCAGGGTTTTAGGGCTTGGGTTTGAGGGTTTGGGGTTTGGGGGTTTAGGGTTTAGGGGTCCAGGGGTTAGGGGTTCAGGGGGAGGGGGGTTTAGGGTTCAGGGCTTGGGGGGGGTGAGTTGTGAGGTCAGTCAGGGGCCGAGTTCGTTTCGGATTTCTGGGGCTTTAGGGTTTAGGGTTTGCGGTTTTGGGTTGGGAGTTTGAGGCTGGAGCACCGGGGAAAACATGACTTAAGAAGAAGCATCCCTGAACCCCAAGCAACCCTGAACCCCAAAACCCGAAACCCTAAACCCTGAACCCTAAGGCACCGAAGCTCAGGGTTTGTTAGGGCTTCAGGCTCTGGCGGGGTGTCGGGCTCAGGGCGGAGGGTGTAAGAATTTCACTAAACCGTTGGGATAGTCTCGAATTCTGGCTGGTGGGTCGACTTCAAGAATCAGGGCAGGCTCATCAACACTGACCAGCTTTAGGCCTTAAGAACTTGAATCGGGTTTTGTGTGTGGTATACTATTGTATACTGAGACGAAGGAGCCCGAAGGAATAATGTTGATAATGACTCAGGCTGCTAGTTTTCACCATAAACCCTAAATTCCTAAATTCCAATAATACTCTTACACAACTCTTTAATAGCTCAAGCCTCGCCGAAAGTAGCGGCATAAGTTCCGGCTTTCTCATGTTTTGGAGAGCTTCATTGAGATCGAGGGGTTTCTGGAGGTTAAGACCTTCCGATGCCCACTTAGAATTGAGGTTCAGGTTTACGTTTCAGATTCAGTTGATACTCGGACCTGAAACCGCCCTCTTGGCTTATATACTATAACACCCACTGCTACAGACTAGGGCCATGCAACCTGTATAGGACCCTCCGAACCCCACACCCCTCCGGTCGACCCCAACTCCCTCTTAACCCCTTGAACTCTGAACCCTACATCCCATGCCTTGGATCCCTGAGAGCATCCCGTGCCCTTTGGTTTAGGGTTGATAAGGGTTTATGGTTTAGGGTTTAGGGGTTTAGGGTTTAGGGTTTAGGGAAGCCCCGAAGTAGCAACCAACGCTTTACGGATCCCTTTTGTGCGTGTGTACGTACCTCTGATCTCCCTGCGCATTTCCTATTCAATGGGCCGTGGCACTCCGGCTGCTTTGTCGCTGCGGCGGCCAATCGTTTCTTCGTGCAGCCGTCGACACTCCCGGAAACAATTCCGAACCCGATCCAGAGGGGGGAAGCGAAGGAATTGATCCAGAGGACAATGGAGGCCGAACACCAGGATTTCGCCCGAATATGTCTCCTCGCCCTGTCAGCGGGAAAAACGCTCGGGGAGATCATCAAGGAGGTCGATCTGTACTCGATCGGCGTTTATCGCAAGGTGAACGTGCATCGACCGAAGATCTACTCCACTTACCACGCATCGCGTGAAGACGAAGCCGAGTGGTTGAAGAAACTCAGAAATGGCTTTCAATTAGGCTGCAGGTGCGGCTAAGGATCAGGGTTCAGCAAGGATTAAGGGTTTAGGATGTCGCGCTTCGGGTTCCGGGTTTAGGTCGAGGATCTCGGGGTTTCGGGCTTAGGACTTTGAGGGCTAGAGTTTAGGGGTTTTTACGAGTTTAGGATTTCGGGTTCAGGAGTTTTGCATGGGGTTCGCATATGAAGGTGCCCACTTCGGCGGTGGAGGATGGGCAAAAGGGGGCCCCCCCAATACATGATACATAATGCGAGAGGCCCCGAGCCCTAAGCTTTAAACTATAACTGGCCGATCTGCCCAAGCAAACCCTGAACCCTAAAACCCTAAACCTTTCTGAACCTAAACCCTCCTAAACCCAAAACGCTTCTGAACCCCAAACCTCCTAAACCCTAAACCCTAATGAACCCTAAACCCCAAGCCCCTAAGCCCAAGAGCTGGAGCAGATGCCAATGAGCGGCATGCTCCAAATCCCAACCCCAAGCCCCAAAGGACCGAACCCATCCTTATAAAACGCGACCGCGCCCTCCCGAAACCTTAACAGTTCCCTTGTACAGCCTTTGTATACACTTACATATATACATATATACACATATATACATATGGCACCATATGTATATATATATATATATATATATATATGTATATACACATACATAGAAACAGACAAAGAGGGAGAGAGAGAGAGAGAGAGAGAGAGACAGACCGAGAGAGACAGAGAGAGGACGATAAGACCCTCCAAGGTCGATGACGACCGTATAAAGCCCGACGCCCCATTCTCCCAGCTCCTCCGAGCCAGACCTGTTGTCTTGTCAGGGCAGTATGACCAGCTCCATGAGCATTACGAAGCTCATGCGCCGTTCTGTGCACCCAGCGGGCTTGAAGTAAGGTTTAGGGACGTAAAGTGAGCCTAATATAGGAACCTGACTAAGAAACCCTGGCCCTATAACCCCAATATGCTAGGATTGATATGGCAACCTCTTGTATGAAAGAATCAGGATTTCTTGGGTTCCTATATTACCCAGAGGGTCCATAAATATACGACTATTGTGGAACTAGGCCCTAAAAGACCATCGCCATTATGGTTTTGGGGGCCTAGTTCCATAATACTGCTGATGGACAAAATCCTGCATTACCCATTATAAGGAATATACCATAACTCCCATAGTTTAGGGTCCTTAGGGTCATGCAGGATTTATATCATCAACCCTACCCTATAGATCCCTTAAAGGAACCCCTTAAAGGTACCCTTATAGATCCCTTTGTCCATCAGCCGTCGTAGTGCAGATGGACCCTCAGGGTTAGAGGCCCTAAACCCCGAAGCCGAGGTCTCCTCAACCCGGCAAGCTCGGAGCCCCAAATCCCGAAGCCCCAAAATTCCAGGAAAGTCTATATGGGAGTTTCCGAAAAGAGGGGGTACCTTAGTTGGGGGTCCTTATAGTAAGGATCCTACTATTTCAGGTGCTATTATAGGGTCCCCTATTTTCGGAAACTCCCATATAGATGTGTTTGTATATTTTATAGTAAGCCCCATAAAGTTGGAAACCGGATTGAGGCCAAATAGTGCTGGGATTCTCTATACATTACTCTTAAGGAATGAGGCTATAGGGTTTCCAACTTTTGGGCTTCTACTGTAATTTAGGGGCCAAAGTAAATACCAATACTATTTTGGGTGTTCCTTTTTATAACTATACTAGAATTTACTCAAGACCTGCTTCTAATCATCAAGGCCCCTAGATTAGCAGGGCGTCGAGGTTCCGGCCAACAAGCAGCAGACGAACAGTTGAGTTATGTTGTGAGGGTGTGCCTATTCAATTTGGAGGTGAAGTCACGATGTACACGAGCCGCCAGAGTTATACCTTAGAAGCTGAGTGGATACACTTTACGCTTTTTGGGATAATATTAGCCACTATAAAACTGAAAGTGTACACTTTTTGGGGCTTATGAACTCAGCTGCTAAGACACCATATCAACTTCTTGCAGCTTGGCACTGCGAAAGAACACGAGTCAAGCCTTCCAAGCTGCGACTGCGTTAAACCCGTTGCCCAAACCATACACCGCCGAAAAACAAATCATAGACCCGAAGTCCCAATCCAAAGCACTTATGCGTAAACCCTAAACCCAAACCCCTAAACCCAACACCCTAAACCCTAAGCCCTAACCTCTAAACCTAACGCCTACATCCCTCTGGCCTGCACGTGCAGGGCCCAAGACATGAATCCTAATCCCTACTTGGAGGATCATGGGACTTACGGTTGATGATATAACTCCTGCATTACCCATAATAAGGAATGTATCATTATTCCCATAGTTTAGGGTCCTTAAGGTAATGCAGGGTTTATATCATCAACAGTAGTAAGTAAGGTTATAAGTACTATATAATAGAATTCCATAGTCTTGTGTCCTTTAGGGGCTTCGGGTTTCGGGTCTACTTAAAAGATCATGGGACTTGGTAAGTAAGGTAGTCAGTACCTGAATTGGGGTTATACGTAGTTCTAAGAATAGTCTGTTGTTACTGTACTCATAACCCTACCCAGAAAGCCCAATGCTCCTTAACTAAGGAATATACCTTAAAATCATGATATGAATCCCCTTATAATCTGGGTAGATACTAGGTCCTAATGTAACCCTCGACCTGAATCCCTGAATCCTGAACACGGCAGGCATCGGTGGTGTCCAACACCGTCACGCAGACCAGCAGCACAACGGCAAGCGCTAGCCTCAGACTACATCCCTACGTGGATAAACCCTAAACCCCTCGGGACCCTAAGCCCCAGCACCCCAAAAGGCCTAATCCCCAAACCCTAAACTCTATACCCTCAACCCTAAACCCTAAACTCTATACCCTGAACCCCAAACCCTAAACTCTATACCCTCAAACCTAAAGCCTTAACTCCAAGTAGAGAGCACTGGGGAAGGTCTAGAGTTCGGTACCAGCATTGGTTTGGGGCTTAGGGGTTCACGGGTTTAGAATTTAGGGGTTTAGGGGTTTACGGTTCAGAGCACTTGTTAAAATGAACTCCCAAAAAACCCCTGTTCTAAACATCGAGGTGCCTGTGTGATTGTGAGGCCCATGTACCTCGTAGCTATGCAAACTTTCGAAGCCCCGCTCCGCCCTCATCCAACAAAGTACCCTGACCCTGAACCCTAAACCCTATACCTTCAACCCCAAAGCTGAATCCCTAAACTCTATATACACCCTAAATCCGAATCCCTAAACCCTACACCCTAACGCCGAATCCCTAAGCCGTAAAGCCCAAAGCCGAATCCCTAAACTCTACACCCTAAAGCCGAATCCCTAAGCCCTAAACCCTAAAGCCGAATCCCTGGTCCCTAAATCCTGAACCCTCTGGGTTTAGGGTTTAGGGTTTAGGGTTTAGGGGTTTAGGGGTTTAGGGGTTTAGGGTTTAGGGTTTAGGGCTCCAAGCCCAAAGCCCTAAAACTCGGGAAGCCCAACCCTGGCTGCTCCGTGTAGGTGAGCTCATGTCCAACGCAGAGGCGGGTCGACTGCCAGGGCCCACCGAAACTAGGATGCCCAGTAGTACCCTTATTCCCTTTTTGTAGTCCTGGGTTCCTTATAAAGTTGCCCAATACCAAAAAGAGAGGCCTTTTTTTTCTTAGGTTAATGGGTATCCTAGGAAAGGAGTTCTGGATTTGTTTTGGGTGTAGTCTGGCGGTTTGTGGTGTAGGGTTCAGGATTGAGAGGCCTTAGGGTTTGGTCAGTGTAGGGTTTAGGGTTCGAGCTCGGGTTTGGGCTCTAGGCTTCAGTTTGGGGGTTGTTGCAGGTGCAGGATGCAAGGTTTTCAGGTGTTTAGAGGCAAACATCTTTGAGTCTGACTCATCCCCAATCAACATGTGGAACACCCGGAAACGTTCCCGTTGGAATGGGCTGCCGCGTTTGATCCACGGAAATTCTTACCGCCTTCCATATGCTCACAGGAGGCAAGTTTTGGATCATGTCTTTGTCTGAATACCAGACTAGACAAAGCGTGATGAGGGTGAGCGACACCATTGGGATCCAACACGGGTCGACGTCAAGGTGTTAGCATGCTCTGGTGCGCGAAGCCGAACTGGTTTCGACCAAGCTTTGGTCAGTGTGCCAGAAGTTCTTTTTGCGAGAGCAGGCGTGAGACAGTACGCTCATGGCATCCATATGGGAGTCGGTAGTGGGATTTTCGCTATTGGCTTCGATCCCAATGCCACTGGGGACTGGCGACCACTGGTAAAGAATGCCGGCAGTCTCAAGAACACGCCCTCCTTCACGTCGTGCACAAGGTCACTCGGTTGCATGGGTATGCAGGCTGGCAGCAATGGCAGACGAGCCCACGAAACCATTCCTTACCCAGATTCCCTCCACCCCTTCTCCTCCCGGCTGCACAGTGACGATTACCTAAACCAGGATGGAGCGGAACCCCGTTGTTCCGGATGGTGAGCGGCGAGGCCCGAATAACGGGCCTCCATATTGCTAGCACACCCAGAAAGGTTCCTTTCAATGTGGCTGTGAGCGCCCCATTCGTCTCGAAGCTCCTCTCCTAACGCTAGCACCACTAGGTAGGGCTTTGGGAGATTTTAGATTTTCCCTTATTGGGTTTAAGAGGATCTTATTTACTAATATTTTTCAACGGCTTGAAAAGACCCCACCTAGACCATAAATGCAAGACCTAAGCCATAAACCCCTAAACCCTGAACCCTAAAACGTAAAGAGTATAGTAGTGTAAGGGCATCAATAATTAGAACAGAGTTTGGGTGTATATTGTACGTAACTATAATAAGGAACCCCACCAAAGCGTTATTCTAACTAGTAAGGCCCCGACTATCGGACCCACTATAGATCCCCTATAGACCCGCCTTAAAGGACCCCTCAAAAGAACCCTTATTCTAAGTATTCAGAACCCACTATAGATCCTCTATAGACCGCTTTAAAGGACTAAACCCTAAACCCTCCACCCTAAACCCTAAACCCCTTATTCTAAGTATCAAGGCCCCTACAGTAGTTAGGTCGGACCACAGAGCCTGAACGCAGGTGAAAACCGGGTGGCAGACCGTGCTGAACGCCGTGGAGAACTACAACCTGGCGCGAGATATTAGGGTTCAGGGTTTAGGGTTTATATAGGGCTCAGGGTTTCGCGTATAAGGTTTAGAGTTTCCGAAAATTAGGGGTACCCTATTTCGGGGTCCTTATAATAAGGATCCGACTGTTTAGGGTGCTAGATTAGGGTCCCCAATTCTCGGAATCGACTTCCTGGAGGGGCTTCTTAGGGCTTCAGAAAGGGTTTAAAGGGAACTCCAGAAAGTTGGAATATGGTTTCAGGGTAGGATACCCCATAGTTTACCATAGAAGGGTTAGGATAATCATATTCCAACTTTCTGGCTTTTACCTTAGAGTCTGGGGTTTAAGGGTTTGGGGTTGGGCTTTCTGAGAGGTTGTAGGGGCCTAAGAAAGGGAGTTTGGGTGGGTTTCTGGGGTTTGAACAAGGACGAATGAAGAATCGAGTTCCTTAAATTGTTTTCTGAGGGCTTCGGAAGGGGTTTAGAGTTAAGGGTTGAGGGTTTGGGGATTCGGGCTGAGTATTTGGGCAGGAGGGGTTTAGGGTCGGGAAGGATACAGTTCCTTCAAGGGTCTCTGAGGGTCCTAAGAGAGGGGTTTAGGGTTTAGGGGTCCTGCAGCAGGATCGACGACCTTTCCTCAGCCAAAGCCCTCGCAGTCCACATCCCAAACCCGAATCTGCACCCTGGCATTTTCGATCGTGGCATTTACATCCAGCACGTTCCCAGATGAATCCACCAGCTTCCCGTTCGCCGCTTGACGCTTCTATGCGCGACGTTTCAATGCTTCGACTTGTTCGTCCAAGCCAGTGCCAGCGTTCACAGAAGCTCTCTTGCCGCCCAGCAGGGCCATGCATGTTTTTGAGTTTTGCTTTTAGTGCCTCTTCATTGCATTTGGCACGTTCCACATCCACAACAATCGACATGCCGTAAATGTCCAAGCGCAGGGGCAGTTCTTGGAGACTAACCCCGGCAGCGCGTGCCTATTCTAATGGAGGGTCGGTGGACCTAGCAAGTAGTTGTTTTTTAGGATAAGGGCCATAACGGCAATTAGGATCGATACTCATATCTCTACTTGTTACTTACTTACAAAGCCCCCCGACCCTCTAGATAGAGCCTGATTCTCAATCTCTTTACCATGACCCGGTACCCTCAATCCACAACCGGAAACGGTATCCCTTCTAATCCGCAGCACCTACAGTAGAAGCCCAAAAGTTGGAAACCCCATAGCCTCGATCCTTAAGAGCAATGTATAGGGAATCCCAGCACTATTTGGCCTTCAACCGGTTTCCAACTTTATGGGGTTTACTGTACAGGTCAGTCTGAACGCCCGATGCTAAACTAAACCCGTCTCAGCTTCCCCGACACCCCGACACACGCCTCCTCATGCCGGGTCGTAAATCCCTCTACAACCCTAGAGCCAGTAGATGCTAAAGGCTAGACGGCACTCAAAACTTGTGCCCCTAAGCCGAACCCTGACCCAGAAACTCTACATCCTAGCCACTTGCTCCCCTTCCCACCCCACATGCCCAAAGAAAGAATTGGCTCTAAGCCATATGCCGTAAGCCCTAAGCCCCCAAAACTCTAAACCCTAAACCCTAAACCTTAAACCCTAAACAATAAGCGCTAAACCCTAGAGAACTGACCATGCCCAGGGACAGCCGAGCTGCGGTCCAAATGCCTTCCTCGTGCTTGGCTCCCCAGGGAGCGGCAAGCAGGGAGCCCCGGTGCCGTCAGTAGTGGTAGGTTTAGGGGTTTAGGGGTTAGGGTTTAGGGGTTTAGGGGTTAGGGGTTTAGGGGTTAGGGGTTTAGGGGTTAGGGGTTTAGGGGTTTAGGGGTTTAGGGGTTTAGGGTTTTAGGGGTTTAGGGGTTAGGGTTTAGGGTTTAGGGTTTAGGGTTTAGGGTCTAGGGTTTAGGGTTTAGGGTTTTGGATTTGGGGTTTAGGGTTTTAGGGGTGCAGGGTTTGCTGTAGGGGCCGAAATATTTATCAACCCTATTTTGGGTGCTCCTTATTGTATTTATTGCAGATCGTAGACCAAAACCCTATTCTCAATTATGAATGCCCCTATATGAGGGTGATCAGGGGATTGCCAGCCGCTAGTGCCACGGTGGGATTGTTAGCTTTGCATTCGCAGCGTATCTGTACCTAGAGGCTGATACCCTACCCCTTTCTTGGGGTACCTAGTTTTATGGTTAGGATATGTTATAATATAGAAAAATTGGTACCCTAAGAAAGGGATAGGGTATGAGTCTACAGGTATTGCATATGTTGTCTTTGCGTGCAGTTGAGTTTGCACACATAGACCAGGCACATCCTTTGTACGATATGTACAGCCTAGTGTTTGTGTGTATACATCAAACGACTCGCACCAAAAAAGAGGTGCACCACCAATGACTGGGTTTCTCCTAATCATGAAACCAGCAAAACGTACCCTACTCTTTAGGAAAACCAGCCAAGCAAAAACGGACCGCAAAAAAGAAGGACCGAACGAAACTCCAACCGTGACTTGGGAGTGTGTTGTTTGTAGCAGCGTGCCGTGCGGAAGCACCGCCAGTCAGTGTTATGAAGTTTTGAGCTCTCGTGATTTAGTCGTCATCCATAGGGGCTGGACCCCGACCCCTAAGCCCCTACACCCTCAGCCGTAAACTGTAAACCCTAAACCCCGAAACCATAAATCCCTAAACCCTAAACCCCAAACCCTAAACCTAAATCCGTAAAGCCTAGACCCCTAAACCATAAATCCCTAAACCCTAAACCTAAACCTGAATCCGTAAAGCCTAGACCCCTAAACCATAAATCCCTAAACCCTAAACCCCACTGCCCTGCCCAGGTCCTGCTTCGTGGGGCGCCTGATGATGGAGATGCTCGACAGGCGGCTACTAGAGGGGGCTAAATAAATACCTACCTTAACCTACCAAAACCTACAAAAAAGTAGGGTCCCTATGAACTCCATACTAGGGTTTATAATAAGAACCTACGAAGAATAGGGTTTGGTAGGTTAAGGAATACTATCTTTTTTCTTTCGGAGGGGGGGGGGAGGGGGGGTCCTCATTATAGTTATGGCATAATAGATCCCCAAATCCGATTTGTTACAAACGGAATCAGGGTTCCAGGACCTATTCATGGGTTCAGGGTTTGGGGTTAAGGGTTCAATAGAGCCCTTATGGTCCGTAACAGTGGGTATTGAAAGTGCATTAGAGGGGAGTTGGGGGGTGGGGGGGGTCCAGGTTGAAGATGCAGTTCAGGTTTAGGGTTGAGAGTTGAAGGTTTACGTTCGGGTTTAGGATTAGTAGACGGTTTCGTGTTTATGGTCAAGGACTTGGGGGTTTTAGGTTTAAGTCCTGGGGTTAGGTCACGGCAGATGGTTCTGGGTTGAAGGTTTAGGGTTACAGGTTCGGGTGCGGGCTGGGCTTGGTCCTTTCTGGAGGACGCTTAAACCAAAAACCCTAAATAGCTTGCCTTCATTCTCTACCAGAAAGAGGAGGAGCAGTAGAGCTTAGTGCAGCGTGTCGCCATGTTGAGCCCAAAACCCTCAAACTCCCAAACCCTACCTCCGAGCCCCTAAACCCCAAACCCTAAAACCTTAACCCCTAAACCCCGAAACCCGTAGACCCCTAAACCTAAACTCGTGTGCTAAGCCCTAAACCCCAAAGGTTGAGAACAGCCATGAAGGCCAAGACTTTTGATTTTGGCGGAAGACGCTTAACCCAGAAGCTCTCACTCAGCCTCCTAAACCGTAATTCCTGCCTTTTTTCAGGTATGAAAACCTCATTCCCCTGATGCTCCCTGTCGCGGACCTTGTGAAGAGATCGGATCCGGAAGGTACGCCGTGCAGAGCGGTTAGGGCTTTAGGCTTTCAGGTTTACGGGTTCGGGTTTAGGGTTTATGCTTTAAGGCTTCAGGTTTTGGGGTCTTTAAGGCTTCAGGTTCTGGGGTTGGCGCTTCAGGCTTGACGGCTAGGGTTTGGGTTCAAGATTTTGAGAGCGAGAGGTTGAAGTGTAGGGCAGTTTAGAGTTTAGAGCTTGAGGTTTAAGGTTTTGGCTTCGGGGCTGTAGAGTTTAAGTAGGATTTAAGGTTAAGGGTTCAGGGCGATTTTCCTGCTAGTCCATTCTCATTGCCAATATCTTCAGTTTCACTGCTCTTATTGTTTTTTAATAGTAATCTTGCTTGAGTGATAATTTATGACCATTACTACTGTTTCATTTTGTATTTGTGTTAGTCGTAAGCTTGATGTGTGTGAAAAATCTTGATTCTATCGATAGGCGTTTTCGTCTGTGTATGTGATAGTATGTGTGTGAAAGAATGGGGTGCGTGTGTGTGGGTGTGTGTTTGTGTGTGTCTGTGTTTTGAAGATTAGGAATTTGGTTCTCTTCAATGCAGGCTACCTGTTGTCATGGGTTTCGCGTTTGGTAAAGTTAAAGTGTTGTAGGCATCAAGCTGCAAACGACACCTCCGAGTCTGGTTCAGCATTTAAATTTAGAAAATTTAATCCCCGGACCCTTGTGGAATCCCGAAGCCAGACTTTCAGATGGTGTCAGGACCAGATGCTTTCGATGCCGACGCCGTCCAGGACTGGTCTACGGCTACTAGGGTTTTTAACAGTAACCAAGGCTACTTTGGAGGTTCCTTGCTATGAGTATAGTATAGCGGGTCCCAAAACCGTATTCTTATGATTAAGGATCCTATACTAGAGGTTCATGCTTGAGCAAGCCGTTCAGTAGTCAGTAGAGTCAGGAGCAGTCGGCCGCGTAAACAAAACCCCAAACCCTAAACTCCCAACCCTCCCTAAACCCTAAACCCTAAACCACTTCCTAGCGCTTGCGTTCTTGACGGGGGCAACTTGGTTTCAATACAGGTCTGAAGCCCCCTCTAAACCCGAGCCTCCAGATCATAGCCTCAAGACTTCGAATCCTGGGTCTTGCAATCCTCAGCCCCATGACCACTCGTAGGGTTTGTGGTTATCAGCGCAGCCTCACATGAGCTACGGTCAGTTTTAAGGGATAGCATGCCCAAGAAGGGCGGAAGTAGGACTGCATGTCAGGATCATATTCTGGCACCGGTTTGGGTCCGACTTAAGGAGACAAGTCTACCTTTCTCAAAGTTAAACCCGAACAGTTTACTGTTTGACAGAAGCTCGCTTGGAGAGTTACCGTGCAAACCGGATATGGGTCAAAGGGTTCCAGGGTGTATGTATACAACATATTTGTATGCAGAAGCTTGAATATTTACGAATGCTATTCGATAGGATTCCTTCTCATAAAGATACTGCAATGTCCCCCAAACGCCCTTGTTCTAATTATGCAGGCCCTGCTTGGGATTCTCCAGCAGCCGTTAAGCATTCAAACATATGTAAGCCGTTGAAGGATGTAGTATAGGGGCCTAAATACTTACCAAAACTAATTTGGGGTTCCACCTACACCCTAATATGAGCTTTAAAGAGCATGAGGCCCCACCAAGACCCTGACTGGGAAGAAGCCAAAGAGCCTGACCTCTGGAACATGTCAGGTGAGCTATATGCTTTTACATGGAGGGTCGGGAGGCTTGTATAGTAAGTTTGTTATTTTGCAGAGTTGTAAGTATCATAACCCCAAACTAGGACAACGTGTGGTGTACTTACAACGTTACTTATTCTAGGGGCTGCGCCCACGGGCGGGCAGCGCAGGTAGAAGCCTGAAGCAAGGCCACGCGCCCGCCCTTGTGTTTGCCCCTCCCCTGCCCTCTCAGCCATCGTCGGCCCTCCATGTAGCACGCACCCCCCTCCGCCGAACCCCGCTGATGCTGATGACGCGCGCCCTTTTAGGGGCTTCCGCAACCCACTCAAAAACTGGCAAAACATCGCCTCGCGCCGCAGGGCCTGTGTTCCGAGAGGCCTCCGGGCGACCTCCCGCCGGCCCAATGGAAAAACGAGGGTCCGATGAAGCACGTCGGCGGCAGTGCGCGTCGTGGCTTTTGCTAACGCATGGCTAGATGGCTATACTCGGCCCAGCCGAGAACTCACAGGACGCAAGTGCTGGGGGACCCAGCGCTGCTCGATGTATTTCCTACATACTAAGTCCGCCGACCCTCCAAACAGTCATGCTTTACCACTCACTGTTTAACATCCTACACTCCACGCACGTATATGGTTACTGGGGTTAGGCTTTCCGGTCAGAAACTTTGCGAAGTAGGCTTAGGTGTGATAAGGTGGAGCAGGATGCACCTACTGGAGACCTGCTCCTAGGGCGTCCAACAAGGGGCCCGGCGCTATGTTGCTCAAGTACAACCTCCGAACAAAAATGCATTCCAAGTAAGTCTCAGGTTTTATTTTGGGTAGCTGTTGCATGAAAGTAGACTCAGGGTGTTGCTGTGTGTTTGGCATCCTGCGACATCTTCAGAAGCGCAATGTCGATTTCGGTGGATGTGCATGTGCTGAGTGGCAGGAAAGCATCTCTGGAAGTGAGCGCGGATGAGTCTGTTGAGTCTCTCAAACGGCGTGCCCAGAGTGCTCTAAACGCTGGAAAAGGCAGGCTTTTGAAGTCTTCTGGGGAGGTGCTTGATGGATCGTCCAGCATCAAAAGATCTAGACTGCAGAGCGGTGACGTGCTGACCCTGCATGTGAAGCAGGTCGCTATTGTAGCCACGAAACGGGGGCCTGTAATCCCGGGCCGGGATTGCTCGGCATTCGCCGCAGTCCAGGGCGATGGATCTGTAGTCACCTGGGGTGATGATGATTATGGCGGCGACAGCAGTGCCGTACAGCAGCACCTGCAGGATGTCCAACAGATCCAAGCTTCTGGTGGTGCATTTGCTGTAATCCGCGGTGATGGATCTGTGGTCACCTGGGGTAGCGCCGACTTTGGCGCCGACAGCAGCGCCGTCCAGCAGCAACTGAAGAATGTCCAGCAGATCCAAGCTTCTGGAGTTGCATTTGCTGCAATCCTGGGTGATGGATCTGTTGTCACATGGGGTGACGCTGACGGTGGTGGCGACAGCGGTGCGGTGCGGTATCACCTGCGAGATGTGCAAGACATCCAAGCATCCTATCGGGCGTTTGCTGCAATCCTGGGCGATGGATCTGTGGTCACTTGGGGTGACGCCGGCCACGGTGGCGACAGCAGTGCAGTACAGGCGCAGTTGAAGAAAGTGCAACACATCCAAGAATGTGATGGTGATTTCGCTGCAATCCTTGACGATGGATCTGTGGTTGCCTGGGGCTGGAGGGAAGCAAATTTTGGTGGCAACAGCAGTGCCGCACGAGAGCAACTGAAGACTGTCCGGCAGATCCAAGCTTCCGCGGGAGCATTTGCTGCAATCCTGGGCGATGGAGCTGTCGTCACTTGGGGAATGGCCGTGTATGGTAGCGATAGCAGTGCCGTACACCAGCAGCTGAAAAATGTGCAGCGGATCCAAGCTTCTAGTCAAGCATTCGCTGCAATCCTAGGGGATGGATCTGTGGTCACTTGGGGTTATCCCCAGTTTGGGGGCGACAGCAGTGCAGTGCAGTGTCAGCTGCGAGATGTGCAAGACATCCAAGCTTCCTATCATGCATTTGCTGCAATCCTGGGCGATGGATCTGTCGTCACATGGGGCGATGCCGATTATGGTGCCGACAGCATTGCTGTACAGGAGCAGTTGAAGAATGTCCAGCAGATCCAAGCTTCTTATACTGCATTTGCTGCAATCCGCGGTGATGGATCTGTGGTCACCTGGGGTGACGCTGACTGCGGTGGCGACAGCGGTGCCGTGCAGGAGCAGCTGAGGAATGTCCAGCAGATCCAAGCTTCTGTTAGTGCATTTGCTGCAATCCTGGGCGACGGATCTGTCATCACCTGGGGTGGTGGCTGCCAGGGTCATATTGGCAGCAGCGATGAACTCGAATCATTCCGGGACCTGTAGTAGACCCATGCCCCACCAGGCATCCATCCTTGATTGGGCAAGAACTCACGGGGGCCTTCGATCTTTCCTACTCAAAGCCTAAAGCCGTTATCTAAACCCTAACTAAACAATAAACTCTCCTATCCCCTTTCCTGCTGCAAGCCGCCGCCCCGAGTGACAGGGCGTTCAGGATCGTGAAGCGAACTGTTCATTCATCAACGGGTGCTTCAATGATTTCGCTGAAAAATTACTCTGTGCTAGTCGTGTTTTCGGCCTTCTGGGCTCTTTCCTAAACCCAGACCCCCGGGAGGATCCAGAAATTAGATCCCCTAATTTGCGGCCCTAAACTACTAAGGGTACTTTATAGGAACCCCCCATTAAGGGATCTACCTTTTGGATCCTCCCGGGGGTCTGGGAAGCTCAAAAAGCAGAAGTTTCAACAACCCAGCGAAGCCAAAGCCGACGACAGATCCTAACTATAAACCCTCTCAACCACTTGGAGGGTCGGGGGACTTAGTAACTGGTTATTTTAGGGACTTACTTGTACCATAACCCCAATTAGGGTCCCTTGTAGGGTACTTATAAGTCTACTTACTACCTACTTGCTAAGTCCCCCGACCCTCCAAGCAGTCTAAACCCCAACTCCAAATCCCGTTCAAACAAACACAGCTGTGCCCTAAACCCAAAGCCCCCAACCCCAAAACCCCAACCTCTAAATCCCACTAACTACTGAAAGTCACTCAACCCCAGACGGATCATTTTTTCTCATTCAAAACCCGAAACTCACTCAACCCCAGACGGATCATATTTTCCCCATTCAAAACCCGAAACTCTAATTCATTTTCGGGAAGGATTGGTTCGACAACTACCTGCGCCTCACTTACGGTGAGGACTGGAGCCTGATGGGTTTGGGAGACTGTACTTTAAGGATCATGGGACTTAGTAACTAGGGTTATAACTAGGGTAACTATACTTATAACTACTTATAACCCCAATTAAGGTACTTATAACCCTACTTACTAAGTCCCATGATCCTCCAAGTAGGGGCCTTAATGATTAATTAGAATAGGGTTTCTTTAGAGGGTGCTCAAAGAGGGTCTTGTTAGGGTTACTATAAGGGGTATTCTGGGGGTGTAGTACAGGGGCCTTAGTAATTACCTATAGTATTTTGCGGGTTCCTGATTATAAAAATAGTATAAAGGGCTCCAAAACCCTGTTCTAACTATTGTTAAGGCCCCGATACTACTTGAATATGTTTTTTGTACCTGACGGAACCATTGTGACATGAAAGTCTACACTTACTCCTCCTTGGTTACTTCAAAGTCAAGTCACTAGTAACGTCCCTTTAAGGCAGTAGGGTTTAATTTAGGGTTGAGAGCTTACGGTTTAGAGTTTAGGGTGTTGGCGTTTGGTTCTCACGAGGGTCCGTGTGCGGGTTCGACAGGGCTTTCTCATACGGGTTTGAGAAGGTTTGTATTAAGGTTTCTACCTGCCTGTACGATCAGGGGACAGGAAGTAGGGATACATTATACTTGGAGAAACTGTAGTTAGGTATAAGTTTGACGATTGATTGGCCAGTGAGGTAGTCATCCTGCAGTGAAGTATACAGTATACAGGCACATATTCCGAAATGTTTTTGGGCCATAGCAACTACGATTTGGGGTCAAACTAGGTTGCGGGTGTATTAGGAACTGGGGTTTATTGGTCTGAAAGTTTATTGCCGTGTTATCGTTCGTCCCTTGAATCCCATGGTTCTTGACGTTGTAGTCTTACTTGGTCTATTTCGGACTTCTGCCGCCTGCAACATCCGTGGCTGCGTCGGGACAGCCGTCAGAGGCCGCATCGTAGGTGAAAGTCCAGCTAAAGTCCGTATCGTCGACTGCCTCTTCATTGCGGAGCGAGATCCAGGTGGCTCTCTCCCTAAACCCTAACCCTCTGCTGGAGATGTCTCCATGCCTTGGTGGGTTTCAGGACAAGCAATGGCTGCTTACGTTGATCAAGTTTACAATCTAAGAGCGAATCCAAAGCTCTTAGACCTTTAGCCTGAGTAGTAAAGGACCTGACTGATTGCCAAGATTATTCCCTAGGGCTCCTGATTCTAATTTACTATACAGGAGCCCAAACCCTCTAATGACTAAGCCCCTACATTAAACCCTAAATCCTAACACCCTAAAACCTTAAACCCTAAACCCTAAACCCTAAAACCCTAAATCCTAAACCCTAAACCCTAAAACCTTAAACCCTAAACCCTAAGGCCCTAAACCCTACATCAGCTTTGAAGCCTGGCCCCAGGGCGGTTCAGTCCCAAGTTTGAGCCCTCGGGTAGTTTTTGATTGCTAGCATCCTAGACAGCCCGAGATCAAGCATGTCTGACCCATGAACCTAAGCCCTAAGCCTCAAATCCTATGTGGGAAGTTCTCTAAATTACGGTCCCGTTTTCGGTCCCCAAAGTCGTACGTACGGCACCCTGATAGAAAGTAACCTAACAGGGACCCAAACTTCGAGAGCTATCCATACATCCCGCATGTGCGGTGCTCCGTCTGGGTTTAGGGTTTAGGGTTTAGGAAGCCACGACTCTCCACCAAGAGGATCCATCGGTTGGTTTAGGGTTTGGCGGAACTAGGCCCGCAAGGACTCTCCTCAGTATGGACTTAGGAGGCTAAATCCAGACTGATACTAGTAGTACCTATGGAGCCTGCGACAGTTTCGAGTGCCGTAGTTGCGAACTAAGCTTTCGGAGGTGGGCCCTAAACCCTAAAAACCCTACACCCTGATACCTTGTAATCCTAAACCCTAAGCCCTAAACCCTTTGCCTCAAACCCTAAACCCTAAAGCAGGGCTTTGGGGTCCGCGGTCTATTGTCGAGGTTCGGCTTCTAGGATCTCGGACCAACGAAACGGGCTGGAAAGGCATAGTCTTCAGAAGGATCGAGAGGTCGAGTGGCTTCCCACTGGTGTTGATATAGATCCTGCATTACCTTAAGGGCCCTAACACAATGGGACAAACGGCATATTCCGTATTATGGGTAATGCAGGGCTTGTATCATTGATCGTAGGACAGATCAGTCCTGAGTTCGGGGTTTGTGGACTCAAGGCTTTGCGGCCGGTTTCAGGGATTTTGGGCGCTGCGGGGCTCTTGGATGAAAACGTCGACGATGAGGAAGCCTGGGGCGCAGGTTCTAAGTGTCGGTATGAACCCTTAACTCCGAGACCCCTAAACCCCTAAGCCGTAAACCCTAAACCCTAAGCTAACCTTTGATATTGGAGGAGCTAAGGTGCCAGGGATGATGACAATCCCCATTGAACAAGGAGCAAAAGAGCCCAGGGAACCCCAAGACCACCGCTGGTTAGTAAACCCTAAACCCCTAAACCCCTAAACCCTGAACCCTAAACCCCTAAACCCTAAACCCTAAACCCTAAACCCCTAAGCCCCTAAACCATCTTCACCTCTGCTTCGCAAGGACAGTTTGCGATACAGCATGATCGGACAGGCAGGTCTTGAGTCAAGCCCTAAGTCTTCGAGATTGGGGTTTCTTACGAACTTACTCTTTAGGGTTTTAGGGTTTAGGGTTTACGGTTTAGGGTTTTAGGGTTTTTAGGGTTTTAGGTTTTAGGGTTTATGGTTTAGGGTTCATGGTTTTTAGGGTTTTTCTTCAATCTGCAGGATCACCTTCAAGCCCGGTTTCTGGGGCTGTTTTATTTCCCTCTTCAGGGTCCTTTTGATAATGACCCTGTTGTCCTGGGTTTGGTGGGTGCCAGACTAGCTCCTAGATTCGGCTCCAGATCGCAGATTTAGACACGCTTGACCAGCAACCGGTGCACTTCTGCTGCTCCACAAAGGGTTCTTATACACCCTAAGCCTTTGCCATGGTTTGGTAACGTTTCATGGGTACTTAAATTCAATAAGGAATAAAAGGAACAAAAGAATACACTTTTGAATACTATCCCGACCATGAACTAGAAACCCACAGCGCCTAAACCCCTTAAAATGTTGTATGCCGAACCGGGCTCCAGCATACTCCGGTTTACCATCTCTACCCTTGATGTAGGAGCCTAAGTAATACTAATACTATTTTGGGGGTTCCTGACTACAAATATGGTATAATGACCCTAAACCCTAAACCCCTAAACCCTGAACATACCCGATTAAGTCCCCTTTTGTACCCTAATGCCCTGCTCCAGGAAAACTGAAGCTGTAGCCTAACCCTAGGGATCTAAGGACTCATATCTTGGGCCCAAAGACCATACTACATAAGGCTTTTGGGCTATTTTGAACCCAAGGGTAACTGCTACAGTATCCTTTGGCCCCAAGAAGCTCTGCCTTAAACTTAACACCCTAAGCTCCACTGGGTCATGAGCAGAAACAGAAAATGCCGATGCGAACGTCGGCAAGTGTCACGGAAGATCGACGAGAAAAGGAAGAAGTTTGCGGTCTACAGCGACCATTGAAAGAGCGCCTTATCAAGAAGGAGGCGGAAGTGAGAGAGGAAATGAGAAAGATTGCCCAAGAGGCATATGTGGAAAAAGAAAAGATCGAAAAGCAGTTGGAGACGATCCGTAAGGAGGAAGAGATCCAGGAGGCCGAGGCAATGCAAGTGATGGACGAAGAGGCCGAGCTGATATTAAACCCTAAGCCCTCACCACCTAAACCCTAGACCATAAACCCTAAGCCCCTAAGCCTCAACCCTCAAGCCTAAAGCCTATAAACCCTGAACCCATAGACCCTAGCCCCAAAACCCCTAAACCCCTAAACCCTTAAATCCTAAACCTCTAAACCCTAAACCCTAAACTGTGGCTCCCACCTCCGAGCCATAAGTGCGAATGGGGAGGCCATCAGTATGTCCCGTGTCGTCTTCCTCTTTGAGGGCTTGGAGGATGCAGAACGCCTCACAAAGGCCTGGCTCGGGACGGCTTAGGGTTTAGGGTTACCATCCAAGCCCTAACCCCTAAACCCAACATCCTAAGTCCTTGACACTAAAACCTCAACCCTAAACCCTAAGCCCAAAATCCTAAGTCCTTGACACTAAAACCTCAACCCTAAACCCTAAACCCAAAATCCTAAGTCCTTGACACTAAAACCTCAACCCTAAGCCTCAAACCCCTTTGCAGGGTCCCAAAGATGGGTCAGGCAAAGCTGTGATTGAGAAGTCCTCTTCTTGTTAAGGGCGTTCGAATTAGGATCCTGTCATCATCCGTTTTAAGCTAGGAAGTTTATCAATCAGAGGCCTACATTACCAGAGAAAGGCATTACTTTCCCCCCATATAGGGGTAAGATACCACAATGCGGTGCGCTTTCAGGAACCCGTCCACCATGGCTACAGCTGGGTTTGGGGATTTCAGGTGTTGGGGCGCGTCGGTTGCCGAAGCTAGGAGTGGGGGTCTTGTGAAGAGCTGAAGGGTCGGAGGGATGGTTAATCCAAGGGCCTTAATATAGCTATTATATACCCATTATATAGCCCATTACAGGGTAGGGGTCCCCATTAAGGGTCCCTCCTTTTCCCCTTTGAGTTAAGGTGTAGGGTTTGGGGTCGAGGGATGAGTTTCAGGAGTTCGGGTGTGGGAGATTGGTGTTCAGTTTAGGTGTGTTGGGTTCAAGGGCTCATGGCTTTGTTGGAGTTCAGGGCTTTGGGGTTTTAAGTCAGGAGTTTACTGGGTTAAGTGCCTCGGAGAGCGTACGCCTCAGCCCTTCACCCTGAAGCAACCACGCCCGTGCGCAGGCTGTCGAGAGTCTCATCCGGGTCCTCGTGCGCTCGAAGAACTTAGTCGTGGCTTGGGCGTGATAGCAACTGTTTCTTGTCTTTTTCGCATCTCAAAGCTGTTGCCGTAGACCCTGAACCCTACACCCTAAAATCCCAACTGTTTTTGTGTTTAGGATTAACTGGTCCCTGTGGTTTGGAATGCGAAAGTTTCAACAAAGCAGAGACAACTTGTTTCGGGTTGAGAGTTTGGGTTCAAGGCTTCGCAGTGGAGGTGATGTGTTTTGATCGCCGAGCCGTTTTTGTTTGGGGATTTTGGCGTGCTTGTTTAAGGTTTGGGTACGTTGGGTCTGTCGGGTTTCGGTTCGGGACTGATGAGGTCTTGCTTTTTCTACAACCCTAAACCCGAAAACCAAGGGCCCAAGCGCAAACCCTAAACCCCCAAACGCCAAGCCTCGACTGCAAAAAACTGTGAACACTGAAATCTCGATCCCGGAGTCGTTTTTCAAGCACTTCTTCTTCCCCTAAAGTAAAAGCCAGAAAGTTGGAATATGATAGTCGTAAACCCTTTATGGTAAATTATAAGGTATCCTACCCTGAAACCATATTCCAACTTTCTGGAGTTCCCTTTAAACCCTAAACCCCGCGTAGCCCGAACTGGTTGCCCTCGAAACCGTCCTCAGCATTGGCGTTGGCCATATTAAGGCCTGGAGCCCAAAGGGGTTTAGGGTTTAGGGCCTAGGGTTTCTCAAAGGGGACAAGGAGGGACCCATAATGGCGACCCCTACCCTATAATGGGCTATATAATGGGTATATAAGAGCTATATGAAGGGTATATACCTAGCAGTCCTTCTTAAGGGGCCCCTCCTTTTACCCTTGGGATTTAGGAGGAAAACCAGCAGCAAATGACAGCCTTCTTCTTGCAGGTGGTGACCTCGCGGCCGCTCCTCAGTGGAAGATCTGCGTTGGAGGTCAGTCCTTTGCTGTTGTCATTTGTTTTTTGCATGTGTAGGTTTTTCTTTTCTAGTTTTTGTTCTGTTTCTGCTTGGGGTGTGGCTGGGTGGTTGGGTGGCTGGGTGGGTAGGTCCATGGCTTCGGGACACAGTGTCTGGCTGCGGTCTACTTTAGGAATCGGGGTGGTTGAGTAACTAGGTGGTACTGAATCTAATCCCGTGTTTTGTAGGGGCCTCAAATACTTACCTACACCATTTTGGGGGTTCTCTTCATATTTTATAGTATAATGGGCCCCAAAACCCTGTTCTAATTCTTACGGCCCCTACAGAAGTCCCCTGAGCTTCTCAGCAGCCCCTGAGGAGGCAGGGCTTCGCGGTTTGGGCCGAGGTTTCTCCGCGCTGGTAGCCGCTGCTGAATAGTCGCAGTGGTTTTGTTTAGGAGTCTGAACTAAGTTACCATCACGTGTATGCCGTCCTGTGGATGCAGGCATTTATCTGTGCATGCATGTATGTGTGTACGCATGGATGGATGGGTGGGTGGGTGGGTGGATGCATGGATGGATGGATGGATGGATGGACGGAGGGATGGATGCATGGAGGGATGGAGGGATGGATGGATGGATGGATGGATGGATGGATGGATGTATTCATGTATGTATACACGATACATCACGGCATGATAGAAGTAACATTACACTATACGCATATATTCACACACACACACACTCACACACACGTGCACACATGCATATGTGATCACATAAGAGCTGCGAAGTCCCCTGGTCCCACAGGTTGTACCCCGGTTAAAACCCCCAAACACCTGAACCCTAAACCCGAGAAGACTCTCTGAGGAGGGCCTTGGAAGACCTCAAAGAGTTCGAGCCCAAACCCTAAAGCCTAAGCCCTGTATTTGCAACTTCAGAACAGAACCTGAACCCCCCGAAACCTAAAGAACCCGGAATCCCAAGCCCAAAGCTTGAACTCTGTACTCGAACCCCAAAAAAACGGAAACCCTAGGGTTTAGGGGTTTAGGGTTTAGGGCCCTTAAGCCTTAAGCCCCAAGCCTTCATCCGTCTTGCGCAGTCGGATCCTGAGTTGATCCTGACGATGCGACTGGAGAGCCTTTCCGATGAGCAGAAGCGGATGGCTCTCTGGCTGAATGGGAATCTTTGAGGGTTCCTTAAAGGGATCTATAAGGGTTCTAAAAGGAGTTTCCGAAAATTGGGGGTACCTTCTTTTGGGGTCCTTACAATCAGGATCCTACCATTTAGGGTGCTATACTGGGGTCCCCTCGTTTGTAGAAACTCGCATTTCGCTAATGTCTTTAGGGTTAAGAGCTTTCGAAAATTGGGGGGTTCCTTATTTTGGGGTCCTTATAATCAGGATCCTATTATTTAGGGTGCTATATTAGGGTCCAAATCTGGCTTTAGGGTTTGCCTAAACCCCCTATAAAGGGCCATTATTCTACATACTTTTGGGGTCCAGGTGTGGTTTTAGGATTTAGGTAGGGTTCAGGTTTGAGGGTTCAGTATAGTATAGGGTTCAGGATTCAGGGGTTGAGGTTTAGGGGAACCGGGTTCTTTGAAAGTTTCTTCATTTTGAAGGATTCCTGCAAGGCGTACTTCGACGGTTTTACGATATAGGGGCCTGAACAATTAGAACAGAGCTTTGGGGTATGTGGCAGGTTTACTGTAGTAAAGCCGTACATGTTTATTCGAGCATCAGGCCCATTCACACCTTCGTATTCGTGTGTGACAGCATGTTGTGTTGTGGATCGTTGTCCCCTATAAAGGGAACTCCAGAAAGTTGGAATATGGTTTCAGGGTAGGATACCTTATAATTTACCACAAAGGGTTTAGGATAATCATATTCCAACTTTCTGGCTTTTACTTTAGGGTCCTCAGCATGGGAGCATTTAGGGTTTGGGGCTGAATGAGAGCTTAACCCATGAACCTAAACAGTCTTAATCCGGACACCCTAAGCCATAAAGCCACACTGTAATCGTAAACCCTAGACCCTTTATTTTGTAATCCTTAAAACTTAAATGCAAAGCCCTAACCTGAAATCCTGAACCCTAAACCCTAGACAAAACTTGAATCCTTAAGACCCTAAACCCTAAACCCTAAACCCTAAACCCTGAACCCTAAACCCTGAAGCCTGGATCCTCCACCCGAAGCCTCACCGGAGTTAGCCGCCTTGAGCCCGCAACCCTCTTTCTAATTTTCCCAAAAGGCTCCATGCACCTATATGAGGGAGTTTCCGAAAATTAGGGGTACCTTATTTTGGGGTCCTTTAGGGTGCTACACTAGGGTCCCCTGTTTTCGGAATCTCTCAAACATAGGACATCGGACATAGGCTATGCTTAGGCCCTGCAGGGGTTCCTATACTGGTACTTCAAGGCCTATGTATATACTATATCGGCATACGAAGCCTCAGGGTTAGAATCAAAGTCACAAGCCCTACAGTTTTAGTTCGTCGACACTTGTGACGATTACGCATGCTCTGAATAGCTATCTGCAAGCTATTCGATTCGTTTGTTAATCTACGCCAACAATAAGATCAGCCGGTTTGGGGGTTCAAAAACGGTGTGTGTGTATATATATATATATATATTATATATATATATATATATATAATATATACACACACATATATATATATATATATATATATATATATATATACATTTACGCATGCACGCATGTTTGCATGTATGCATGCATGCATGTATGTATGTATGCATGTATGTAAGTATGTATGTATGTATGTATGTATGTGTACGTATGTATGCATGCGTGTATGTATGTATATATATATATATATATATATATATATGTGTGTGTGCGTGTGTTTATATACAAATGTAAACATGTAATTGGCCGAGGTTGCCTACGCGCGTCTGGGTGCCGAAGGTATTGAAGCTTACGACAAGCTGTTGGCAAGGTACACGGGGCTTGGCTGGAGTTTGTGGGGTGTCGGCTGAGTAGATTTGAGTTTAGGTTTTAAGGCTATCTTAAAGTGTAGCTTGGGGTTTAGGGCTGAGGGCGTAACTAGGTACAAGGCGGCTGTCCGAAAGAGGCTCAAGAAGGACCTTTTGGGCGTTTGGGTTGAGCGCTCAGGGGTTTCGCGGACCTTTGGGGTTTAGATTTTGGGTTTGAGGATTACAGGTTTAGGTTTTAGGCTTCGGGGAGTTTGTCGTCTGCCATTTTGGGACCCTTTGGGTGCGGGTTTTGCGGTAGAGACTGCGGTGTTCAAGCTTTAAATTACTGTAGGGGCCTTAATACGGCTGATGATAGAAATCCTGCATTACCCATTATAAGGAATATACCATAGTTCCCATAGTTTAAGGTCCTTAAGGTAATGCAGGATTTATATCATCAACCGTGGTAACCTATAGTGTTTTAGGGGGCTCCTGATCATTAGTTATAGTAGAACGGGCCCCCAAAAACCATGTTTTTATGATGATGAGGCAAAGCCTGAACCCACGATCGGGCCAGCAGGCAACAAGCACGGCAGGAAACTATAGTCGCCTTAGGACGTTTTAATTTTTGTTCATATAAAAACCCAAGAGAATATTAAAACTAACATTTTTATGATGGTTCTAAGTGGGGTATAGGGAATATAATAACCCCCAGTCGGATACTGTGCATCATCGCATCTGTAGCCAACTTGTCAGTTCCCCATTTAGTCACCCAAAGCCGTAAATAGGGTTTAGGGTTTAGGGCTCTTCGAGGGCCTCACTATGTAATGTGTAGAGTATATGGAAACACTGGAGCACTTACAACTACGCCCTCACCCGAAACCGAAACTACACCGCCATCCCCGAACCGTATACACCTCCGCAAACCCTGGCTTTAAACTTACCTCAGAACCTAAACCCTTAGCCCTAAACCCTAAAACCCGAAAACCCTAAACCCTAAAGCCCTAAAGCCCTAACCGAACCCTCACGCATGCATTAATCTGCATTGTGTAAGAGCTTTTGATTCCACCAATGCAAACATCACCGAGGACTCGCCAGCCTTGGATGACTTTTTAGGTTCTCCATACAACAGGGGAGGCGACCAGCGCGTGCCTTGCCTGGATCTGGTTTTGAGTGCTTCTGCGTGTTCCTTCAATGTCTTGGCCTTTTCCTGATGATGCCGTGCTAACTACGAAGACGGCGGCTCATGCGGCTCGGGCTCGGACACTCCGCGGGAGATTCTGCGGGCGGACTCCTCCTCGGTGGCATCCCCGGTGTCAGCCAGGCCACAGTTGACATGGACGTAGGGGTGGGTCAGCCTGTGGGCCAGTGCGCGCCCACAAACGCGCGCTTTCGATTGGCACACCCTAAGCCCTAAAACCCTAAACCCGAAAACCCTAAAGCCTAAAGCCCTAAAGCCCTAAAACCCTAAAACCCTAAAGCCCTAAAGCCCTAAAACCCTAAAACCCTAAAGCCCGAAAACCCTAAAGCCCGAAAACCCCAAAGCCCTAAAGCCCTAAAGCCCTAAAACCCTAAAGCCCTAAAGCCCTAAAACCCTAAAGCCCTAAAGCCCTAAAACCCTAAAGCCCTAAAGCCCTAAAACCCTAAAGCCCTAAAGCCCTAAAACCCTAAAGCCCTAAAGCCCTAAAGCCCTAAAGCCCTAAAGCCCTAAAGCCCTAAAGCCCTAAAGCCCTAAAGCCCTAAAGCCCTAAAGCCCTAAAACCCTAAAGCCCTAAAGCCCTAAAACCCGAAAGCCCTAAAGCCCTAAAACCCGAAAACCCTAAAGCCCTAAAGCCCTAAAGCCCTAAAACCCGAAAGCCCTAAACCCTAAACCCTAGAACCCTCGAACCCTCAAGCCGCCAAGAGCCTGAACAAAAAGCGTCCCCGAACTGTTGAGCAAGAGTCTCGGCGATAACATGCCGGACCCCGGTACAGACCCGAAGCCTCAAAACCCTAATCCTTAAACCCTCAACCCCAAACTCTAAATCCTAAGCCCTAACCCCCCCCTAAACCCCAAAATCCTGAACCCTAGACCCCTAATCCCCTAATCCCTGAACCCTAACTCCTTAACCCCAAGCCTCTAAACCCAAAAACCCAAAATCCTAAACCCCAAACCCCTAAACCCTAAAGCCTAAACCCTAATACACTAATGCCCTAAACCCGAAACCCTAAGCCTAAACCGCAAACCCCTAAAACCAAAATCCTAAACCCTAACCCCCCCCTCAACCCCAAAATCCTAACCCCTCTTTTCCCTACGACCCTAAACCCTATCTCCTGAACCCCAAACCCCTACAAACCCTGAAGCCTAAACCCTAAGACTTTCGGCCGACGCAGGCTCCGTAGCTCCCAAAATGTTTCCGACCAGGCGGAAGGGGTCTTGTTTTTTTTGTTTTTCTTTTGTAGGGTTTAGGGTTTAGGAGTTATAGGATTTGGGGTATTAGGGTTTTTTTGGCAGGGTTTAGGGTTGAGGGTTTGGGGCTTGGGGGGGTTTGGGGTATGGGGTTTGCGGCCTAGCTTAGGGTTTAGGGTTGAGGGTTGACGGTTTTGGGGCTTAGGGTTTAGAGGATTGAATTCTTCCGGGATTTTTGGGAGATTGCGACGGTTTCGGTTGGTAAGAAATTTAGGGCGTTCGTGGTTTTGCAGAGTGGTGTGCCGGAGAGGGTTTAGTGCGACAATGCTTACAATGCGTTTCAGCTTGCGAAATGCGAAACACAGCCACTCTAAGCAACAGGCCTCTTCCTGACCTTTGTTTTTTTGCTTCTAGGCAGGCATTGCAACAGCAAGCAAAGCAGCCTGGATCAGCTTGCGTGCAGCCTGCAAAGCGGCCCATGGCATCTGCCTCATCTGACATGGAGTCCATCCTCAGGTCGGCGGCGCTAAGGAGCAGCTGAAGCTTGAGGCCTGCCTTACGACTGTTGAGCACACGGCCAGCCTCAGCAACAGTGCCTCAATGGCTGCCCGGGAGGGCCTCAGGGAGCTTGGTGCCTTCAGGCCTCAGAAGGAGTTCTACCGAACAGACCAGACTGAGCCCGAGCAGGAGTTCGCCACGCTTTACCTGAGTTCTCAAGAAAAAGCCTCAGGATCTGCAGCTGCACCTGAAGCTTCAGCACCCTCGGCATTTTCAGGGCCCGATGGGAGCTTGACCTTGGGCAGATTCTCACCTCAGGAGCTCGGTGAGATCTGTGTTTCGTGCCGATGAAGTATCTCGGCGTTTGGGCTCGTGCAACTTTCGACCTCAAGTATCTCAAGTGGCTGGGTCCACAGAAAGGAAGCATGCCGCGAGCCGGTCCTTGATGCTCTGAACACCACGCCCGAATGCTTCATTCAGTAAGTAAGGGGGCTTCGATACTAAACGATATTAGTATATTCGGCAACCTCAAGAAGGCACATCATTTTAGCCGATCCTTGTGGTGGAAACCGCCTTAACGAACTGTCGGGACCAGCACTTTAGCATAAGCCGTCAGGAGTTTGAGTTGCAGGGGGTTGGGGTTGTAGGGCCTGGGGTTTAGATTGTGGTGCTTGCCGGTATTCCGTTTCCAGTTGTGGGGTTTTGGAGCTTAAAAATGGCGTTGAAATTCTACTGTTTCAGGTTTCAGCCCTAAGCCCTACCTTTATCCCCAAGCCCTACAAAATAGTAGGTTATGACCCCTGAAATAGAGGGTCTAACCCTCAAAACGGTAGGTTTTTGGACCCACAGGTGAACCCTAAACCGTTTCGGGTTCAGACTACTTAAAGGATCATGGGACTTAGTAACTAGGGTTATAATTAGGGTAACTATACTTATGACCCCAATGTAAGGTACTTTAACCTTACTTACTAAGTCCCATGACCCTCCAAGTAGACCCTAAACCCTAAACCCTATAGATCCCTTTTAAGGAACCCCTATAGATCCCTTGAAGGAGCCCTTTTAAGGATCCCTTACTTACTAAGTCCCATGACCCTCCAAGTACACTTAGAGGTTCGGGGTTTGGGTTTTCCGCGTTGTCTGTCTAGGGTGGACGTCTTGAGTCGGGGTGTTTTCGGGGCTAGGTGGGAATTTTCCGAAAATGAGGGGTACCTGATTTTCAGATCATAAGGATCCTACTATTGGGGAGTTTCCGAAAACAAGGGATCCTACTACAGTACCCTGAGTAGTAGGATCCTTACTATAAGGACCCCAAACTAAGGAAACCCTTAATTTTCGAAAACTCTAAACCCTAAACCCTCTTTAGAACCCTTATAGATTCCTTTAAGGAACCCTTAGAGAATCCCTTTAAAGGAACCCCTCCTTTTCGGAAACTCTCATTTAGGGTACTGCATTAGGGTCCCCCGCTTTCGGAAAGTCCCAGCTTACTAAGGCCTCCACCCCGAAATCTCAAGCTGAATCCCGAAGAAAGAAGACCAACTGCCCTAAAGCCCTAACACCTAAAGAAGCCCTAAAATTTGAAAAGGAAAGATCCCCCCCATAGCAACGCAACCGATCCGAAAAGCAAGCTGATCCAACAGCAACGTAAGAGTAGGGTCGGGTGTTGGGTTTGGGGCGCAGGTCTCTTCTTCATAGACACTCAAGCCCTAAACCCTATACCTTAGGCCCCACCCTGCCCCCTTAAAGCCGAAATCCTACAAGCCCCAAGGCCCTAAGCTTGCCTTCAATCCACCCCCTCTCGGCTGCAGGGAGAGGAGGCCGCAAGCGACGGAGCTGAGGACTGGGTTGAGAGAGGGGGCGTCGGGTTCTGAGGGCTTTCGGCATGGTTTAGGGTTCAGCCTTCAGGGCCTTGGGGCTTTTGGGGCTTTTGGGCTTTAGGGTTTTAGGGAGGGTTAGGGCTTTAGGGCTTTAAGGAGGGTTTGGGGTTTCGGCTTCAGGGGTCGAGGGCTTCGGGGCGTTTAGGGCTTTCAGGGCTTTAGCGCTTTGCGGCTTTGTGGCTTTGGGGCTTTAGGGCTTCAAGTTCAGGTTTAGGTGTTTGTGTAAGTTTAGCTTAAGGTCTCGGTTCGGGGTTAGGTTTAAGTTCATTACAGTAGGCTATGTTGGGTTGGGCCTCCACTTTACGGTAGAACTCACTTGGTAGAACCCAAATAGATCCGATCCCTTAAGTGGAACCCTCATAGAACCTTGTAGTAGAACCCTTATTGAATAGAACCGTGTGTAGCAGAAGCAGGACGTCTTTGGGAACCCCATGATGCTCAGCATGCTGCTGTGCTACCTGCAGACCATGGCTAAGAAATGTCAGGGCCCTGGGGGTTTGGGGTTTAGGGTTTGGGGGTTTTAGGGGTTAGGGTTGGGGATGAATTCTATTCTTTTGAAAAAGTACATGCCTACCTAAACCCCCCAAAGTAGGTAAAATAATGGCCCAAGACCATAACAGGCTATTATTCTACATACTTTTGGGGTCCAGGTATTGATGGATGAAAGCTTCTTTTCTAGTTCAGGTTTCGGGCAAGTCAGTACGAATTTTGCATGTTTGAGCTGTCCGGTTTTCACGCACCGTTGAGATACAAACGAATGTGACAGAAATAATTACCGAACATCGTAGTGCAAGACATCGCACACTCCTCCACAAGTTCGGATAACAAGAAAGCGTCAGGTATCGCGGGAGAAAGCGAGGGAGGGTGGGATGTGCTTGAGCTGCGTGACCGCAGCCTCAAGCAAAATGACTCCTTGCCGTAGGGTTTCGGATTTGGGGAGCTAAGCGTGTCGGAAGACAGCTGGCGCACTGCCGGTGGAACACTTATTCGGGGTTCTTCTGTTGATGACATAAATCCTGCATTACCTTAAGGACCCTGAACTATGGGAATTATGGTACATTCCTTATACTGGGTAAGGCAGGATTTCTATCATCAACCGTTCTGAAGCTTACACAAAACCCTGAACCCTAAACTCTAAACCCTGGATATAGGACATAGTGGTTGGTTTAGCTGGGTATTTCCGGTTTGGTGTGCTTCCCGGTACGCCCCTCAGCCACCAGTGGCATTCAACCAACCTAACTTAGGCGGGGAGAAAAGCTCGCTCGAAGCCTCAAGCTCTCCGTGGCCCAGATGCCGAGAAGAAGGAAACAGAGGGCGAGGAGTACGCAGCAGAGGCCAGGGCGAGTAGGGGTTTCTAGAGGTTAAGGCTTTTAAAGCAATATAAGTATAAGAGCCTAAACAGCCATTAGGTGTTTCCTGAACGATAGGGGATTTTGGGCGAATTACAGGTATGCGCTAACAAGTGCAAGGCGAACCCCCGCCAAACTAAATCAACAATACCATTCCGTAGGGTTCCGTATATGCTTATGCGAAGATGAAGATGTCCCGAAACCGTAGTCGACTTGCAAATGCTCTAAACTACAATTAACCTCTTAGAGTAGAGTAGCCCTTTAATAATCCGTATAGAACCCTTTAACAGGAACCCGATCTATTCTAAATGAGTTATGGCTTCAGAGCTTGGGATTTGGCTCAAACACCCTCCGCCTGCGAAGGTTGAATGCTGTGAGCGTGTTGTACATTCCCCGAAAAAGGGACATGGGAGACATATAAACGTATATAGATAGACAGAGATATAGATATATAGAAGCCATAGTCAGAAGCCTGAACAGTTACCAATACTGTTCCTTAGGGTTCTTATTGTTATAATCGTAAAGTATACCCCGCAGCCTTATTTAGTTATCCAGGCACCCTTTTTACTTTCTGTCTCCCTTCCCTTTTTCCTTCACTAGTGGTTTCGCGTCTGCATAAAGGCTCAGAAGACTAATAAGCAATATGTAAATAAGTAAGTAATGTATGTATGTATGTAGGTCGGTATGTTATGTGTGTGTGTGTGTGTGCATGTATGTATGTATGTATGTATGTATGTAGGTATGTATGTAGGTATGTATGTATGTATGTATGTAGGTATGCAAGTAGGTAGGTAGGTAGGTATGTGTGTGTGTATACATACATATATATATATATATACATACATACACCGATGCGCACTTTCGTGCATGAAAAGAAGCTCAAAGCAACAAAACAGAGCTGAAGCTCCAATCCTATTCCGTAAATCCTGTACACAGAGGTTCCCGGGGCTTTGGCCAGTAGGTTTTAAGCAAGGGAAGTATGGTTGCATCCCCAATTAAGAGACTTATATCCATGCTTATAACAAAGGACTTCCTTGGAAGGAGCTCGGGGCGCTCTCCTCCTGCTAGCATGGAATCCTGATTATTGTTTTTGGGAATCCTGTCTCTTATTTCCTTTTTGAGAAAGTTCCGTGAACAAGCTAAGACTTTGGCTTGCCTCTAGACCTCAAAACCTTCCACCTGAGCCCTAAACACCAAACCGTAAACCCTAAACCCTAAAGCGTAAACCCTAGACATTAATCCCTGAGCCCTGAACCCTAAACCTGCTTTTTGTTTTATAAAAAAAAAGCCCTCAACTTCGAATCTTGCAGCTTCGGGCATCCGCGAAGGCCAAGGAGGAGGAGACGACGCTGACGGCCGTCTATCGCGTCGCAGTGGATGCCTTGCCCTCGGCAGCAGCAGGGTTTAGGGCCTGGGGCTTAGGGTTTAGGGCTTCGGGTTTAGGGTTTAGAGCCTAGAGTTTAGGGCTTAGGGAATGCTCGGTTTTGAACCCTAGACGCCGAAACGCCTGAATCCCCAGCACACTAAACTCCAAGTCAAAAAAGTTAAACCCTATACAAACCTCAAGCTCCTAGCCCCGTGGAGCTCATGGTTCAGGGGAGGGTGTCGGTGGTTTTGGAGTTTAGGGAAGGTGCCGAGTGTAGGAGTCTGGATTGAACTCATGTAGAGCCCGACATCCCGCAGATACGGTGAATTCCCTGTAGGGTTTCAGGTCTAGGGTTTAGGATTTGCGGTTTTAGAGTCTTGAATTTGGGGGATAAGATGGCCTTAGAGTCCAAGGAACGTAAGTCAATTGACGGGTATTGGGCAAGTAAACCCCAGAACGTCCTGAACCCCTTGAAGCTTATTTAGATTTGTGCAGGAGCCCTTAATAATTAGATGAGCATAGGTTTTGGGGGTTCATTGCACCATGATTACATATCATGCGGAACCCCAAGACCCTATTCTAATTATCAAGGCCCCTACAGTAGGTCGTAAGTAGAATCCCGAGGCCTCATCAGCCATGTCTTGTGTCTTGAAAGGTACGACTCACTGCTCCGAGCCTTACATGGATTTAGACTCAGGGTGTAGGGTTCAAAACCTAGACCCTGATCCCTAAACCTTAAACCCTAGACCCTAATCCCTTTTCCCTAAACCCCAAAACCTTAAACGTTAAGCCCTGATCCCTAAACCCCAAAGCACTAAACCTTAAACCGTTTTCGCAGACGTTGAATGCGTGATGTTGAATCGGGCTAGAGCCTCTCTGACCTCACAGAGAAGGAGACCCCGCGAGGATCCAAGAAGTGGATCTTTCAAGGGGTTCCTATAAAGTTCCCTTTAGTAGCTTGTGTCCCAAATACTAATAAGGAAATCCACTTTTTAGATCCTCCCGGGGGTCTGGGTACATGGGCTGTAATCATTGTGAACAACCACTGTAGTGACGTCTTCTTGTCTCGTAGTCTGGCAATGTGCAGCCTGGTAGACTGTAGTGAATGTTTCTGGTACTGCAAGCTCAGGCTTACCGGTAGCTTGCTGTGGACATGGACTAGGTATTTCCTGACGTCTCTGGGTTGTTTAGATCACCGCCCATCTTCACAGATCCGACGGGCCTCCGTCTGATGTCGTTCTACATCGATGTTGCTTTGCTAAGTGGAGCCCGGGTGCGCGTGGAAGCGACCGCTGGTACCCGCCTCGACGAAATCCGCGATCGCGCTCAAGAACTGCTGTGTTCCGGGCTCAGGGGCCGTTTGCTGAGCCCCTCGGGTGACCTCCTGGAGGGTAGTTTGACCGTGGGCGACCTCGAGTTGAAATCAGGTGAAGAGCTGAGCTTCCTTGTGAGCCTTCCTAAGCTTGCGGCTCATGATGGCGCATTTCTATCCATCCTCGGCGATGGATCCCTGGTGGTTTGGGGGGACCAGTCCTTCGCCGCTGTCAGTCTCTTGCGGCTTCTTAAAACTCCCTTTTTGATGTTTTGAAACTGTTTGTTACGAAGGGACCAACAAGTCAGCATTTTCGAAAAAGACTCCAAGAACCGCCCAGGCGTGATGGTGCAGGATCAGCTGCAGAATGTGCGGCAGATTCAGGTGAACGGAACTGCAGCAATTGCTGCCGCCGCCCTTCTGGCTGATGGATCTGTGGTAAGCTGGGGCAATGAGGATTACGGTGGTGATAGCAGTGCCGTTCAGAAGCAACTGGCCAACGTGCAACATATTCAAGCCACCATAGGAGCATTCGCAGCTATCCTGTCTGATGGATCCGTTGTCACATGGGGCAGTGAAGGCTACGGAGGCGACAGCAGTGCTGTTCAGCAACAGCTGAAGCAGGTGCAGCATGTTCAAGCAACTGGAGGTGCATTTGCTGCAGTCCTGGCTGATGGATCTGTGGTGGCATGGGGCAATAGAAGCTATGGCGGTGACAACAGCGCTGTGAAGCAGCAGCTGCAAAATGTTAAGCACATTCAAGCCACGGAACGAGCCTTCGCTGCAATTCTGGTTGATGGATCCGTGGTGACATGGGGCAGTGCAAATGACGGAGGGGACAGCAGTGCTGTTCAGGAACAGTTGAGCAATGTGCAGTACATCCAGGCTACTGGACTCATACCTGTCTCTCATTGCTACGCGTATGCAGCATTTACTTGTGGGGCCTTTGCTGCCATACGAGCTGACGGATCCGTGGTGACATGGGGCAGCACAAAGGACGGTGGTGACAGCAGTAAAGTTCAACGGCAGCTGACCGACGTGCAGCGGGTGCAGTCCACAATCGGAGCCTTTGCCGCCATCCTCGCTGACGGGTCCGTGGTTACGTGGGGCAGCGCAAGCTACGGTGGTGACAGCACCTTTGTTCAGCAGCAGCTGAAGAACGTGCAAGACATCCAAGCCACTTTAGGGGCATTCGCTGCCATTCGAGCTGATGGGTCTGTCGTTACATGGGGCAATGAGGATTACTACGGTGGTGATAGTAGCGCCGTGCAGAAGCAACTTGCCAATGTGCAGTACGTTCAGGCCTCTGGAGGGGCATTCGCGGCTATCCGGGGTGATGGTTCCGTGGTTACATGGGGCAATGCAGATTACGGCGGCGACAGCAGTGCAGTTCAGCAGCAGCTGAAGCAGGTGCAGCATGTTCACGCGACTGGAGGGGCCTTTGCCGCTGTCCTGGCTGATGGATCTGTGGTGACATGGGGTAATAGAGACTATGGTGGTAACAGCAAGGATGTCCAGCAGCAGCTGTCCAGTTATTTCAGCCAATGAGTTGTTTCTTCTGCAATGCTGACCGAGGGTTGTGGTTCGATGATGAACATCTCAGCAAGAAGCAAAACAGGTAGTTTTCTTTTTTTCCGGGGACCTTTGCTGGAGTCAGCCCGAAGTTTCATTCGGGGCATCATCTTGCAATGAAGCTCCTATTCAAGGTGTGCCTGTTCGGAAGTATTACCTAAACCTCCCAAAGTAGGCAAAGTAATGGCCCAATACCCATAAAAGGCTATTATTTTACATACTTTGGGGGTCCAGGTAGAGGTTTATCTTGATTGGGTGGCCTTCCTTTTGTTGTTGCCTCGCTGCTGCCATAGCTCGTATTCATGATACACCCTGCCCCCGTCTCAAACAAGAACCTGAGCACTACGGCCCTGAAAGCCTAAGCCCCAACTTCTCAACCCCGGGCCTCCGAAACGCTAAAGTCTAGTTGGGAGTTTCCGAACTACCTCATTTTGGGGTCCTTATAACAGGATCCTACTATTTAGGGTACTATATTAGGATCCCCCATTTGTGGAAATTGTCAGTTCTGACAGTAAGTGACGCCTGTCGACATGCAGCTTACGGCTGTTGGGGGGGCTCATGTGTATCGGTGCCGCAGGGAATGCCGCAGGTCTCTAGAATGCAAGCTTGGGCAGAGCCTTCTTGCGCTCTTTACTCAGCGTTTCTGGTGTCGAAAGTATTTCAAATCCCTGAACCCCTGCAGCCCAACAATCCGAAAGACTAAACCCGAACCCTTCAAAACTAACAGTTCAGAAGGGGGTAGTGACCGTTCAGCATCAAGAGCTCCCACTCTGAATATGGGGGCCTCAATAATTACTTAGACTATTTTGGGGGCTCCTTATTAAAACTTATACTAAGACCCTAGTCTAATTGTTGAGGCCCCTATCGTAAGGGGACGAGCCTGCCCCAATAGGTACGTTACCGAGCACTTTTTATCCGCATCCCTAATTTGTTGGATGTTTAATTGAACCACAATTCCCGCAACCCGAAATCCCAGAAACTCTGGACTCTTAACTCCCTTAGCTTAACTCAAAAACCCTGGACCCCAGTGCCCTGGATCACCCTAAACCCTACATCCCTCAAGCCTGAACCCTATGAGCCCCAAACCTCAAAGCCTATACCCGAATCCGTGTAAGACCCCGCAGCCCAAACCTTCAAGTTTCATAGAATATCCCACGAAGCGCTGTATTGAAGGTTGCCTAACTTCATCAGGGCTTTTCACGGGCTATACCAGAAGATTCTGATCTACAAGCGATCCTGCACAGGTCTCGAGAAGCGTTAGCGGTTTTCCGCTATAAGGCCTCTGTAAGGTTCTACATGTGTCTACGATCAGGTGAGTCACCCACATAAAAGGCACCCAAAGGGACCCCAATATAAAGCCCAGAAAAAAGGACCCTAAAGGGACCCTAGTATAAAGCCCACGCAAGAAGCACCACACCCCTAAGGGACCCTAAAGTCAAGAACTACCCACGGCTCTCCGATCAGGTCATGCTGCAGCGTGTGCAAGCCCGGACACAGTCAGACCGCTGGCTCTTGCAGGACAGCCGGTGGCGCTCTAGGTAAACATGAGAATAGCTTTAATGTAGGAACCTGATTAGGAAACCGTGGCCCTAGGAAAACAGTAGGGTTCATATAAGGAGCCCTAAAAAAGTCCCAAAGTTTCTTAACCAGGCTCCTACATTAGGGTTTAGGGCAGGGCCTATGGGCTCTAAGTCTGCGGCCGTAGTATAGGGACCCTCATAATGACCTATACTATCTTGTGGGTTTCTTATTATACTTATAGTATAGTGGGCCCCAAAACTATATTCAAATTGCTAAGGCCCCTATAGTAAGATTCAATTGCGTGCAAGGCCGAAGATGCCAATATCCAGAGCGGTCCAAACAGTATAGTAGAAGCCAGAAAGTTGGAACATGGCTTTAGGAGGATTAGTGCGAGGGTCCCTTATACTATACCTTAAGGGTATGAGGAAAATTATTTTCCAACTTTCTGGCTTCTACTACAAGCCCGAAACCGCAATGCTGCATACGTTGTGGACCAGAGCTTCTTCTTCTGCTTATGCTTATTCTGTTGGCTTCTATTATACTGAACCTATAAACACCATAAAGCTGCAACACCCCCTAACAGGGTTTGAGGTTTATGTAGGGTTTAGGATTTTGGGGGTATTTGCAGGTTTTGGGGTTTAGGGTTCAGCGCCCCATGAAGCCTTCTGCGAAGGGTTGCAGTTCAGAAATTCCCCAAGGCCTTAACGATCCCTGAAAGTCCCTAAGACCCTACACCCCAAACCATAGAACTAAGCCTCAAACCCTAAACCCAAACTCAAGGCCTCTAGGCCTCCACTTCGTAGGTGCGGCTAAGCCCAGAGAGGGAACCCTGCCCTGCCTACCCTCTACCCTCATCCCCGATTCCAAACCCCGGAAGTAAACTGCAAACCCAAAGCCCCAATCCCTCAACCCTAGACCCGAGTCCCTAAACCCGCAACCACAAACTCTAGAGCCTAGTCCCTAAACCTTAAGCCCCTGATCCCTAAACCTCAGAAGCCCTAAACCCTCCAAAATCCGCGAACCTTAGCTAGCGAACTTTAAACTTTTTGGCCTTATATATTCGCTGTATCTTAGAAAGTTTGAACTTTTTGGGGCCCGGTTGTTGAAGAAGAGAGTAAACCCAAAACCCAAAGCCCTGAAGCCCTAAACCCTAAACCTCAAAAGCCCTAAACCCTAAACCCTAAACCCTAAACCCTAAACCCCTAAACCCCT
Source organism: Symbiodinium sp. CCMP2592 (assembly GCA_905221615.1). NCBI lineage: Eukaryota > Dinophyceae > Suessiales > Symbiodiniaceae > Symbiodinium > Symbiodinium sp. CCMP2592. The sequence continues at coordinate 9,230 of CAJNDT010006015.1, read as the reverse complement.
AAAAACCCTCCCAAAATCCGCGAACACCTCGTAAGAGCAGGAGCGAGTGGACCAGTCGAAGCAGATCCTTCAGATCATGGCCATGGCTCTTGGCCTCAGAGGGCTCCGTTGAAGCGTTTTTTTGCCTTTTTTGTGGGTGTTGATTTTGATTTAGTTTAAGCGTTTTTTTTGCATTTTTTTGTGGGTGTTGATCTTGATGTAGGTGGAATCTCGCTCCTTTTCTCACCCTAAACCCTAAACCTTGAACACCGACCCTAAGGGTAGGGTTGGACAGGATTTTTTCAGGATCCCATAGAGTCTTAGGGGAGTCGATGGTTTTTTTTTCCATGGCATTGTGTGTCTTCGGAAGGCACCTTTTCAAACATCTGGTAGCTCGGACAGCTCCCTGAAAGAGCCTGAGAGTCTGGGCCCTTAAGGGGTTTTGTGTGTGATGTAGGGGTTTAGGGTTTAGGGATCAATCTTCAAAAGGTATACATCTTCAAGAGTTGGAGGGCCATTGGAGGGCTTCAAGGCTTTAGGAGTGAAAGTAAGATTTTACAGGTCCCTACCGAAATCGGTGCGGTGTTTTCTGTGATTGGATGGCATGGTGTGATGCTGATGTCAAGCCCAAGCCTCTACGCCCTAAATGTCAAAGCCCGTGCGCCCTTAACCCTTCATCCTCTCGAGGGCCACGGCGAAGCACAGAAGCAGTCGTGCTGGTCCAGTGGTACTGTACACCCTTTGGATCTGCCCTTGGTCCGGCAGATCCAAGGGGTGTTGAAGCTTCTTCCTCCTGTCAGACCATGGCCGGTTCAGGCTCGCTCGCGAGACTGCTTCGAGGCTCCGTATGCCTCGAGCATGCGAAAAGCTGTTTCTCGGATCGCGTCTCCGAGCTCGCCCCGGGATGGTTCTGCTGTCTGGTTGATGCTCGGACTTGTGGTAACATAGGTGCCTTAATAATTACCTATACTATTTCGGGGTTTCCTTATTATAATTAAATAATGGGCCCCAAAACCCTGTACTAATTCTTAAGGCCCCTTTTTTCGCCCCAGCATCATCGCCCTCTTGGCGATGCACGGTCTGACAGTCTAGAATCTTCCGAAACCCAACAAAACCCATTAAAACCCCATATAACCTTGTAAAACATTCCCTGCAAAGCACGAAAGCCCCGCATCCCAACCCTTACCTTTGGTTAGTCGGGAATGGAAGAATGGTAGTAATAGTAGTTATAATTGTTCCCCATTCCTCCATTCCCTACCATAGATCCCTTATAGTAACCCTTATAGACCCCCCTTAAAGGGAGCCCTACCACTCCCTACTAACCAAAGGTAAGCAACCAGCTTCCCCCCTACCCTAAACCCTAAACCCTGAACTCTGAACCCCAAACCCTAAACCCTAAACCCCTAAACCCCTAAACCCCTAAACCCTACTCCTTACCAGCTGAGGCCATGCAAACCAGTAGGCGGGCCGAGCTGAGGGTGGAGGAGGCGCCCCAGGGCTTAGAGCTTTTTTCGATCCTCTAAGGCCTCCCGCGGTTTAGGGGTTCAGGGGTTTAGGGGTTCAGGGGTTTAGGGTCCCAGGGTGTATTCCCTGGCCCCGTAGGATGAATCACCCTTTGTCCAGTTTTGTTTGGGGCTTCCGGGTTTAGGGTTTAGAGTTTAGGGTTTAGGGTTCAGCAGCTCCGGATCGAGCAGTTCTAAAGTAGAGTTGTATTTACGGTTTAGAAATAACACCCACCCACCCTTAGAATCCCATAACATAAGCCATATAAAGTCCTTCATCATCATTCAGAGAGTTCTACTTGCAACCTAGCCTGTCACACTTTAATGTCGCTTTCCCACACCACTAGGAAAATACAACAGTTCATATTGCTCCCACAGCTGATTTATTTTTTAAGGTTGTCGAGCTTAGACTTACCTTAGATTCTTCCAACCAACTAGGTTTGTTGTATATGTTGCAAGCTATTTATTCCCCACATCACTGTGTGGGGTTCTTACTTTTTGGGGCTGTCCCGCCTCCTCCTTCTCCTCCTCCTCCTCCTCCTTCACCTCCTTCCTCCTCCTCTTCCTCCTCACTCCTCCTCCTCACTTCATGACGCAGACACACACACACACAAACACACATACACACTTCCTGGCCTCACACACGACTGAAGACCCTCCCGGGCTGCTCTGGCCAAGGCCGCGCGCGCCTTGGGGCGAGACTCTTCCGCGACTAAAGACCCTCCCGGGCCTGCTCTGGCCAAGGCCGCGCGCGCCTTGGGGCGAGACTCTTCCGCGACTAAAGACCCTCCCGGCCTGCTCTGGCCAAGGCCGCGCACGCCTTGGGGCGAGACTCTTCCGCGACTAAAGACCGTCCCGGCCTGCTCTGGCCAAGGCCGCGCGCGCCTTGGGGCGAGACTCTTCCGCGACTAAAGACCCTCCCGGCCTGCTCTGGCCAAGGCCGCGCGCGCCTTGGGGCGAGACTCTTCCGCGACTAAAGACCCTCCCGGGCCTGCTCTGGCCAAGGCCGCGCGCGCCTTGGGGCGAGACTCTTCCGCGACTAAAGACCCTCCCGGGCCTGCTCTGGCCAAGGCCGCGCGCGCCTTGGGGCGAGACTCTTCCGCGACTAAAGATCCTCCCCCCTGGCCAAGGCCGCGCGCGCCTTGGGGCGAGACTCTTCCGCGACTAAAGACCCTCCCGGGCCTGCTCTGGCCAAGGCCGCGCGCGCCTTGGGGCGAGACTCTTCCGCGACTAAAGACCCTCCCGGGCCTGCTCTGGCCAAGGCCGCGCGCGCCTTGGGGCGAGACTCTTCCGCGACTAAAGACCCTCCCGGCCTGCTCTGGCCAAGGCCGCGCGCGCCTTGGGGCGAGACTTCTTCCGCGACTAAAGACCCTGCTCTGGCCAAGCCTGCTCTGCCTCCCGGCCTGCTCTGGCCAAGGCCGCGCGCGCCTTGGGGCGAGACTCTTCCGCGACTAAAGACCCTCGCCGGCCTGCTCTGGCCAAGGCCGCGCGCGCCTTGGGGCGAGACTCTTCCGCGACTAAAGACCTTCCCGGCCTGCTCTGGCCAAGGCCGCGCGCGCCTTGGGGCGAGACTCTTCCGCGACTAAAGACCCTCCCGGCCTGCTCTGGCCAAGGCCGCGCGCGCCTTGGGGCGAGACTCCGCGACTAAAGAATCCTCCCGGGCCTGCTCTGGCCAAGGCCGCGCGCGCCTTGGGGCGAGACTCTTCCGCGACTAAAGACCCTCCCGGCCTGCTCTGGCCAAGGCCGCGCGCGCCTTGGGGCGAGACTCTTCCGCGACTAAAGACCCTCCCGGGCCTGCTCTCAGCACCCACTTATTCTTTCAATCACTCATCCATTTACTCCCATCTTCATTCACTCTTTTGCGTCTTTAGATTGTCTACCAATAGACAAGCTTCACATGTGGGGTTATCCGGTCCTTTAATTGTCATGTGGAGTGGTGGTGGTGGTGGTGGTGGTGGTGGTGGTGGTGGTAGTAGTAGTAGTAGTAGTAGTAGTAGTAGTAGTAGTAGTAGTAGTAGTAGTAGTGGTAGTGGTAGTGGCAGCAGCAGTAGCAGTAGCAGTAGCAGTGGCAGTAGCAGTAGCAGTAGCAGTAGCAGTAGCAGTAGCAGTAGCAGTAGCAGCAGCAGTAGCAGCAGCAGCAGCAGCAGCAGTAGGTCTAGTAGTAGCTGCAGCAGCAGCAGCACAAGTAGCGGCCGAGTATGAGCACGAGTAGGACCGGGTTGCCATGGGGCCAGGCTACCTTTCTGTAGGAGCAGCAGTAGTCGTACCTGTACTAGGAGCAGGAGCAGCTCCAGAACGGCAAGAGCAATTATAAAGATGATTGTTGTTATTGTCGCCAACCGCTCCCGCAACAAAGCAGTTCGTTGACAGAGGCATCGTTGATATCAAGAGCAGTACCTAGAATATTGGCATTCTTGATATTCAAAACATCAGCATTCAGAACGACAAGGCGAGCACCTATCTTCGCACGATCAATACTGTCAGGCACAGTGGTAGCACTTGCGGACCTCGGATTAGAAATGCCTGCCGTGACAGGACCAGAACTATAAACAGTAGTCCGCGGAGAGCATTAAGTCATCCCATAGGTCAGAACAGAACCACGCCCGACTAAGAAATCACCAGGGGAATGCAAGGATTCTGCTCACCACCACCCTGGAAAGTAATTAAGTCGGGCATGGGTCTACAGTCTACACGAAACAAAGGCCCGCGGAAAGTGAATGTAAGTAGTACTGAAATCATTGCTAGTACTATCATCAGTATTTATACTCATGCCATTAAATTATCATTATCGTCATTTTATTATTTATGAGTATTATTACAGAGGCTTCCGAGGCCGAGGCGGCCAGCTGGTACTGTTTGCAGCTACAACAGCCATAACGTAGGAAGCTGATTAAGGAACCTTGAGCCTTTATTAGGGTTCCTTATATGAATCATATTACAACAGACAATTTGGGGTTATAGGCCTAGGGTGTCTTAATCAGGTTCCTACATTACCATGTTACCATGTCCCAAGCAAGGTGCGGCAGGGCCTGCAGCAGCTCACCCGGGTTGCTAGCCTCGGCGCAAACTGTGACACACGACGACTTGACACTGATTTGGGGAGTTGTCAAAATTATGGTGCCATTTGGGTACCCTACATATTCGGGGCCGTCTTAGAAGGGACCCTAGATTTGACAACCACCCATTTGAATGCTTGCTACGCAAGCATAGTCAATAAAGAGCGGGCGCTGCATGCCTGGCGCAAAACTCATGAAGGGCGCTTTCATGGTCAAAGGCTTCTGGCCAAGCAGCAGAAACTGGTTTCATGAGCGGCAATGTCATCTCGCTCTGCATGGGATGCAGGCCTCTGCAGCAGCGTCGTAGCACCGAAAGCGTGCCGAGTCGAGACGCCTTAGATGGTGTTTATACTGCTAGGAGAACCACGAGTGCTGGATGCGGCGTGCAGGCTGGGCTGGCAGATACTTGCAAGCAAGACGCTGTTGCCTCAACACTTCTGACCAGCCTGATGTCCGCTCAGTCGTTAATTCCCGGTACACTATCTTCCTGAACTGGGTCACAATAAGGCTGCAGCGATTCGGGGGAGGTTGCACTGAACTGCACGGAATAGCCGAAACTTCGCAGTCGAGGCAAAGCCCAAATTGCAGCAGCCGGACCCAGACGCTGTAGTTGCAGAGCGAAAACCTTTGCCTCAGTCATGTCTGTCCCGGACAGAAGACTGACTTCGTGCAAGACGTGCCGAATGCAATGCCGAAGCCACTTCACTCCTCAAGTTGTACCACCAACCGGCGGGTACCACTGCCACCTCTCCTGCCTTGGTGTTTCTCGTGCAGGTCAAGATCCGACTCGCGCGCAACATCACTCGCAGCTCCTGATTTATGGTTGAAATCGCTCGCGTGCAAGCTCCGGCTAACAGCGGCAAAGAAACAGACACGTGAATGTCGTACTCCGCATCGGCATCCACAGAGAAGGGAGCTGTCGAAGCTCCACCCAATCCAGGAGGCAATGCCGCTGGTGGTGGAGAGTCGCGCGGGCGAAGGTGGAGGGTAGCACTCCCCAGCAACAGGAAAACACACGTGCCTGTTGCAGCAACCGGCCACAGGAATCGAATACCCAGACTCTGCTAGAGACAGATCTTGTACGGCTGGCATCTGCCTTTCAAGGGCAAAATGAGGAAAGCGTGCCAGAAACCCGGGACAGGCCACTCCAACACACGGGATCTCGCCGCCAACAGCTCGAAGCTCCAGGCGAGGCAATCCAAACGGCAGCCAGCGACACTGGGCCCAAGCTTGGCGCTGCCAGGAGCAGATCGGCCGCACCTTTGCTCCGCTCTCAGAGTTTTACAAGACTCACCGGCTTCCCCAAGTCCGGCGGCCCCTCCGCTCCCTCAACTGAAGGACGCACCGAAAAGCGGTAGCTGCCGAACTCCATGCAACACGTCCAAGCCGTCGAGCAAATGTTCATCACATAGCCACAATGGCCGATGCTGCCTGGCAGGGCATCTACTGCAATTAGCCGTCACACAGTAGTTCACACCACTCATCAGATCAAAACGCATCACAGCCAGAGTACTGCCATATGCAACCGAGGTGCGGTGCTTCGTCGAGCTCTGCCAAAAACTCTCGGAATTTCTTTCGACTGATTTGAAGAAAGTGGTTGCCTAGTTCTTGCTGTCGCCTAGCTTGCACTTCGACGGCTACTTCAACTTCTCCGGCGCGCTGCGCAAGGCAGGTGAGGAGGAAGGCGGCTCCAGATTGGCTGCACAATGCATGTGGCGAATGCGCGCACGCTTTGAGCACCGCCGGGCGATGCTCGTCAAGCCTCTGCTGGCACTCGCATGCATGCAGCGACATGCCGGGGACCACGACCGTGCTACTGGCATCAGGACAGGAAGAGCACTGCCTGGCGCAGATTTTGCCATGGCACTTCTCGATGTCGCGTATTTCCTGCACCGGCCAAGCTTCTCGGGAGTGCACCTCAGGCATAAGTTGCATAAGCTCAGGGCACAAAGAACTCTCTGTGAAACTCTCAGTCGGCGAGCCGCAAGATGCCCGTACATTCATTGCGACCATTTGTCAAGGTTGGAAAGGCGAAACTGAAGGCTCTGGCTATCTACGGTTCGGCTGGCAAAAGGCCTGAGGTCTCAGAACATCAGTCACCATGTTACACAGAACATCGCTCCAAGTCAACACGACATCGGCAAATGGAAAGCATGGAAGGCTCCCAGAGTCCCGGTGTGCTCTGCACGACCT